>JBCEWC010008270.1:0-20209 GCA_038996855.1 Solanum aculeatissimum | reverse complement strand
GCCTCAAACTTGTCGAGGCCCTGCTCATCTATGTAGAGGCATTGTTGGACAAATCTATACTCTTGTACGTTTGACTTATATGTTGGATATTTGGTTATGTAATATGATGCTATTTAGCTTGGTTTATGATCATGTTCTCTTGTTATGCTATTGACTTGAATGATGGATATGGTAAATGACTATGTGCTAAGTGTATGCATGTTTATCCCATCCCCGATATTGTCCCTATAGCTTGAGTCCCAAGTCCCAGATTCCTTAGAACTTACGTGTTATGTGTTTATCTTCCACGCTTCTGAACCGATGATGTGTGTAATGATGATATGATGGCTTGATCAAGAGTCTTCGAGTCCTCTTTCGCCATTTCACATCTAGGCCCCCCTATTCGGGTCGTGACACCTAGGCCTTGGGATGAGGCACTCTATCATTCGCAATCCTCGAATTCGAGCCTTGGCCTTGTTGGAAATGACCAATACCACCACCACTTCTCGAGTTTGTGAACCCTCCATCATAACGGCTCTCTTAGAATCCTTCATCCTCCTCTCTTTCAGCCTTTTCCCTTTAATCTGCTTGACATAAGTCATCAGCGTTGAAATGTCCATCTCCTAAATAAGAATAGTCGTATGACATTCTTTCACAACCAAATTAGAGATCCCAGAAATAAATTTGTGCATTCTTGCACAGGGTCTGCCACTAGCATAGGATCATACTTTGAGAGCTTCATAAACTTGAGGGTGTACTCCCTCACACTCATTCCACCCTGTTTGAGGATGATAAACTATGTTAGTTTGGTTTCCCTAAGCTCAAAGGGAAAGAAATGGTCCAGAAAAGTAAACTTGAACTCTTCCCAACTAACCCTATCATCACTCACTCTCTCAACCAATCATTGTGTGTACCACACTTGGACCACTCCCTTCAACTGGTAAACAACTACTCAATTTTTTCTTCTGAAGACACCCCCATAATAGTCAACACCTTAGAGATCTCATCAATGAATTCTTGGGCATTCTCATCACCTTTTAAACTACAGAATTCTGGAGGGTTCATCCGGGTGAAGTCCCTCACCCTTAGTAACCAGAGTGGGGACATAGAGAGTAACAATGGCATGTCTAGCCTGATTGGTCACAACTTGAGCCAGAATAACAAAAGTAGTCTGAAACTCATTTTGGGTAACTAGATCTCTCATGGGCTCTTGAGGAACTTGGCCCTTATTGATAGGGGTTTGTCTGGGTTGAAGAGCTCTTCTTGTATGCATCTTATGTATGGGCATCAAGGAAATTATTAGAGTTAATAAACCTCAAGACATGTTTCATGGCACGACATTAATAGTGAAGAAGTGAGACATTTCCTAAAACGCCTCATAGCCTCCTACTTAGAGGTATGGTGCACTTCACCCGTTGAATAAGAATCTACTTGACGCGGCATGTTGGACTCTAAGGATCATTTTAAAACTTTAGTGCTTTGATACCAAGCTTGTCATGACCCAACCCTAGGGCCTAGGTGTAACATGGCGAATGGGAACTCGAAAATCTCCAAATAAGCCTCATAGCATTCATAAACACATCATCGGTTCAAAAGCGCATTACAACTATAATTAAGAAATACTAAGGGATAGGAGCTTAGGACTCAATCTATGGGACATAGGGCATGGGACTCATTATCACACAATCATAAGCCCAACAAACAAGTCTAAGGGACGGGATCTTGGGACTCAAGCTATGGGGATAAAGAACATGGGACTTTCCATCACACATCATCACAAGAAAATTCTAAGGGGTGGGTTCATATGACTCAAGCTATAGGAGTTGGAACTTAGGAATTTCATCATCACATCATAACAACATCAACATATGATAAGACATAAGCATAGCCTCCATAAGCATCAAACATAACAAGCACATACATAGAGTTACATGACATCCAACAATGCCTCTAAGTCATAGATAGGACGGGGGCCAAGACATGTCCTGGGCTTACCCTCAAAGTAAATACATAAGAAAGCCATAACATAAAATAGGTAGATAGAAGGTGGGTCTTTTCCTTGGAACAAAGGACTTACCATAAGAAAACTTCCACAAGTCAAATCTAGTCGTGAAGAGGTAGATGGGAAAAGTCTTTGGTCCCTACATGGTTAGATCATGTAGGCAAAAGTATGTGTTAGTACGTTTAAATGTACTAAGTATGCGATCATGCAATGCTTATGAACATAATAACCTGCAAATCAATATTAGATGAGAAGGACATATATATATATATAGAAGGAAGTATATAAAAAAGAATATTATAATAATATGTTTTAAATTCATGATGCATGAGTACCACAATACTTAAACATAGCGGGGATAGGACCTCAACTGACATATAAGACTATGCGAGCTATTACATGGAATCTCAATGTTCACTCTACACCAGAGAAAGAGTGATCTACTTATCAAAGGTAGACCATACTCCTCCTTATGGGAACACCACCCATTTTAGAGAAGCAACCTCACCTTACGGGAACACCACCCATTTCAAAGAGAATTTTACATGAACATAATCATTCACAAAAGGGCATAAACATGAACCTATATTGGAACATAGTTATGAGAAGGAGACTTTATATAAGGACCCCTTGGGTTGAGCTCCGGCCTCTAATCTCATTTGGTGATAAGTCATCATCCCACGGGAATACATATACACATACATGCTTGAAATAGGAGCATAAGTCTTTTCAAATTATAGTCATGCATACTTGGGCTTGAAAGACAAATCATACTTCATAATCATGCATACTTGGGCTTAAAAGTCAAATCAAATCATAATCATATATGTTGGGCTCAAAGGACAAATCATACTTCATTTCACACTTTCATGCATAAGAATATCTCATTCATACTTGTACATAATGGTGTATGAACACCCATGGGGCTTAAAGTCATATCATAGACATTATGTGATCAAATACTTGTCATAACCATACTTGTCTTGAAATCATAGTCATAGTCATAATTGGGTAATAATCCACATCATAAATCTCATGAAAATCCTTGTTCGTGCATGCATATGTCATGAGAAATGAGAGAATAGCATGGGTACTTTAAATTCATACTTAAAACATCATAATAAGGTGAAATCATACTTAATTCATAAAGAAATCAACAATTGAAACATACTTGAAATTACCCATGCATAAATTCATCATAAAAAGGGACATTAAAAATCCATGTAAATTGACATAATAAGACTTAAATCATGTTAAAATTATCAATTGAAATCAACCCATAACTTAATTTCATCAAATTAAAACTAAATCATAAAACTCACTTGCAATACTTAGAAATCATGAAATTGAAGAACTAGATTTTGGGACTTCATGATTGGAAGGAAATCATGAATGAAACCACAAATACCTTGAAAAAATTAAGAAGATTACGATGAATTAGACTTGAACTTGAATCACTCTTTAATCTCTTGACTTGACTTTTAAAGCTTGGTTCGAATAGAGTTTTAGGAATTGAACTTCTAGAGTTTAAGTGTTAGAATGAGAGTGAAGTGAAGAAAGTGACTAAGTCATGACTTAAGGGTCTTAGAATATGCTTAAAAGTTATAAAAGACCTAGTAAGTGAACCAATTTACCATCAATCCCTAAATGAAAATGGAACAAAATTTTGAGTGAAACCCTTGCACGATGGGCTTCACGGTTCGTGAAGCTCTTCATGGCTCGTGAAGCCTATCGTGAAGGGTCCCCAAGATCCGAGAAGGTGATATTTGTGAGAAAATTGGCCAAGGGTCCCTCCACTATCACCTTCACAGTCCATGGTGCTCTTCACAGACCGTGAAGGTGCCTGTGGTGGAACCCTTACGCAAAACCATGGGCAACCAAGCATGGACTCCTCCCACGATCCCTTTCACGACCAGTGGTGGGGTCCAGAAGCTGTGAAAGGCTTCATGGAGGACCACTTGGTCTTGCACACCTCAACAAGTCATGACAAGCCACGAAATGTCCAAAGGCCACTCCATGGCTTGTGGAGGTGTCCTTGAGGACACCTCGGTCAAAATTCATCGAAACCAAAATTCAAGCATCGTTAAGGCCTTTAGAAATTTGGATCCTTACATCCTCTCACAAGGTTAAAGGTTACTCTCATAAGATTTATGATTCTTCCTATGACTTATGAACTTTCCAAAAGTTTATGACATATTTTACTATGATTTATGGATCTTACTATGATTATGATTCTTATTAAGACTCATGATATTTTACAATTTTTGTTTCTTAGAATGACTCATGATTGTCATTATAATATTCATGTTTTCTAATAACTACATTATGGTTCCTAAATTGCTCTATCATGTTCATAATTCACTACTACACTCCAAAGATTTACTTAGCATGGTTTTCTTAACTTGGTAAATTGCACATTATGATATCATGCATTGCGTTGCCTACATATTTAGTATATTCAAACGTACAAATACGTATTTTGCCTATATTATTTTATAATGTAGGACTTGAGGACCACCTTATATCTCACTCACGTGGATAAATAGAAGGCTCGTTGACTTGACTGGTGAGTCCTCATGCTTTGAGTCAACCTATCAAGTTTATACTTTCTTGTAGTCTCTAGGCTATGTTGTTATTTTGAGACCACTTTTATTTTCTTGGGTGAGCTAGTGGCTTGTTCTATTCCCCTACCTATGTTAGTGTAGAGGAGGTATGTCTAGACAAAGAAATGTGTAAGTTTATTTAATCGGACCCAAGCTTTACCTTTATCTTTAGGACTTATTTTGAAATTTTACATGTTTCTTTGCTTCCTATTGTTGATTTTGCCTGTCTTATGTATGTTTGATTTGCTCAGATGACTTAGTTTGGGTTTCTTTGGGAGTCCTAATCATCATGTCACACCTAGGGTCCAACTTTGATCGTGACAAGTATCTCTCTCATAATCAAATCTAAAATTAAGAAGAGAAAAAGTAATATAACTTATGTCTAGAAGAGAGAAGATCTCACAATAGAGAGAAAGTGATGCTAGTTTGTATTGTCTAGTACAAACTTAAACAATAGAATTGGCAAAATAGTAAAGTCATGGTTATATTAGGTGTAAAATAGTAATTTTAATATTATCTTATTGAATTATCGATTTAACCATTAAAAAAATTATAAAATTAAAATTGAACCAACATCCCAACAAGAAATTTTATAAAATTGTTTGAAAATCGCTAACATAATAACCCAATATTGATAAATTAATACTTTCTCCATCTCTTTATACTTGTCAAATTTTGACTTGATACATCTATTAAGAAAATATTCCCTCTCTCCCATTTTATGTGATATCCTTTTCTTTTTGGTCCGTTTAAAAAAAGTGTCACCTTACTTTAATTGAAAGTAATTTAATTTTAAAATTCTCCTTTTACTCTTAATGAAATGATTCTCAGTCACACAAATTTTTAAGAATGATTTTAGACCACAAGTTTCAAAAATCTTTCTTTTTTTTTTAAACACTGTGCCAAATCAAATGGTGCTATATAAAATGGGACAAAGGGAGTAATAATTAATATAGTGAGTTTACCTTTTGTAACCCTATTAATTAATATGGTCTCAATTCTTAAATATATTTATTTATTACATACATTTTTCAAATATATTAACTCTCTTAGGGCATGCACATATAAAAATATTTAATCTAAATAAGAGGAAAGTTTTATTTTAGAAATGAATATCAATAACTAAAGCTTACAAAGCAAATATGAAAAACTAAATAAAGTGAAGGGTATTTTTGTAAACAAATTATTTAATCTTCAAATTCATGCAATGACATTATTATGAATACAACAAACCAAACACTCAATAAAAAATAATCTTGATATAACTTATCCCATCATAACTAATCCAATATAATTTATCTCATCATAATTAGTCCCATCATAACTTATTTCAAACCAAAAAATCTCTTAATAATTAAAGGTATAACAGATTAAAAAAATAATATATTTTCTTAATTTATCAAAAATAATAAATAAAAAAATATTCAATAAATTTTTTCAATTCAATTTATCAATTAAGTTGATTTTAGGTGGAGGAAGTTAAGAAAATAGGCAATGCATATTAGAAAGAGGGCAAGTTAATTAAGGGTGACAAAAAAGTCTTGAAAATTAAAAAGAGTGACAAGAGTTTTAAGTATTGAGAGTAGGTGATACCTTTATGGTTAATAATTAATGAGTTTTGACCACTTTTTCAACAAGTCCTCAAAAATAATTTTTATACTTTGACCCAACCTTTATTAATCCTAATATATTAGAAGAAAAATAGTTGTGCATCTACATACCCGCCTCCAACAACCATTTCGCGTCATTTTCTTTCTTCTTCTCTTCTTCTCTTCTTCTCTTTCTCCTCTTCTTCTTCTTCTTCTTCTCCTTCTTCTCCTTCTTTCTCCTCCTCCTTCTCCTTGTGTTATTATTGTTGTTTCTTGTGATTCTTGTTGCTATTGTGTTGGAAAAAAGAAATGAGAGAACATATCATTTTTTTTCTCGAAAATCTTTTGGATTTGAGAAACGTTTTAATTTCTATCGATTTGATACTAAATTTTGTTGTTGTATCACTGGCCATTGCTTGTGAGGTAATTTTGGACCATTTTGATAAGTTAATACTGTTGTTTTGTGTGTACTGCTCATCTGGGTTTTATCTAATATTTCAGTTAAATTCGTTTCAACAACTGTTGCATTCGTTGCAGCATTTGCTGTTGAAAGAAATGCAGCATGTAGTGAAATAGATCAACTATTGGATATGTTATAACAATTGTTGAAATATACATCCAGCAACAGTTGCACATGATCTAGCTACTGTTGCAAAATTGTTGAATATTGTTCAGCAATTGCTAAAACACATTCAGTAACTCATGCAACAATTGTTGAAATATAATTTAGTAATTGCTAAAATCGTCATAGGTGCTCTAATTACTGCAGCAACAATTATTGAATATTATTCAACAATTGATAAAATACTTTCAGTAACTCATGCAACAATTGTTGAAATATAATTCAACAATTGTTAAAACTGTTGTAGGTGCTCTAGCTATTGCTGCAATAATTATTGAATATTGTTCAACAATTGTTGAAACGCATTCAATGACTCATGCAATAATTATTGAGATATATTCAACCATTGTTAAAATTATTGTAGGTGCTCTAGCTGCTATAGCAACAATTCCTAAATATTATTCAATAATTGTTGAAACGCATTCGGTGACTCATGCAATAATTATTGAAATATATTCCGCAATTATCAAAATTGTTGCAGGTGCTCTAGTTGTTGTTGCAGCAATTGTTGAATATATTTCAACAATTATTGCATGAGTTACTGAATGTGTTTCAACAATTGTTGAAAAATATTCAACAACTGATGCATCAACTGCAGGTTTCTTCAAAACAAAATTATGATTAGTTTTCTTTTAAATCATAATATAGGTATAGACGTCCATACTATCAATGGAGGATAAAATAACAATAGGAGTTGATTGCAATGGTGAATGGGTCGATTCTAACAATCGTTATATTTGGCATTGGAAAAATAAAGAAATGATAGAGACAATAGCAATGATTGTGGATTGAGATGTCACATATGAAGATATTGCAAACACAATATTTCCTATTGTGAACTAGATTGTGAATTGAAAGATCTTGTCATCACCTATATGCATAGTTGCGGTGAAAAGCAAAGGGTCGCTCCATTTAGGATAAAATATTAAATAAATTTGCATACGTATTTGGAAGATGAAAGTAGACCCATTTTAAGGGTATACGTGGTTGAAAGATTGACTGAAAACTATCAACCAACAAATATTAAATGATGAATGTGATTCGGCGGACGTGGACATTCTAGACAAAGAAAGTGTTGGTGCACAAAATATTACTCATACTTCTACTCCTACTCCTACTCCTGAAGTTATCAGCAATACATCGGGAACCACACAATTATCACAATCTAATCATGCTTAAGATGATAAAACTGATTTTTACATCAGTATGTCATTCAAGAATAAGCAAGAGTTAGATATTTCCTAGAAAATTGCTTGTGTGAAGAAAGATTTTCGAATGAAGAAGGTAATCAATTCGCGTATGTATTGTGTGAAATGTTTACATCTCAAATGCAAGTGATGGTTGAGAGTTGTAAAGCTCCAGAGTTCTAATAGATTTTATATTAGAAAGTATGCAAAAAATGCATACATGCAGTTCACAACATCTCACGAGCCATAATTCTCACGCCACGACAAAAGTCATTGGTGCATACTTCAAGGATAGGTTCCTAAAAGGTAGAGTTTCTTCCACAAGAGATATTGAGAATTCATCTGTACTGAATTAGGCTATAATGTTAGTTATTGGAAGGTTTGGAAGGGAAGTGAGATCTCAAAGACTTTGGTAAGGGGAACACATGAGCACTATTATGGAGTGCTTGATGCTTACTGTTATATGCTTACGACGGTAGATCCAGAAAGTAAGACAGATTTGTACCTTGATGAAAATGGTAGGTTCAAGTATTTTTTTGTTGCCTATGGAGCTTGCATTCCTGGTTTCCAATATATTCGAAAATTCCTAGTTATGGATGAAATATTTTTTAATAGTAAGTACAGAGGCATGTTGTTATTTGCCGTAGCACAAGATGCAGAAGTTCATTTTTTTTTTGTGGAATTTTATGTAGCCAACACTGAGTGTGATGCCTTATATCGATACTTTGTGGAGCAGATGAACAATTTTGTGGATGATACTCCTAAATTATCCATTATTTCTGATAGACATCCAAGTATTAGAAAGATGGTTGAGATTGTGTTTCCTTCGGCTCATTATGGTTGTTGCATGAGATACCTTGAAGAAAATGTTTGAAATACCTTTCACAATGAAAAACTCATCTACCACTTTTATAAAGCAACAAAAGCATATAGTGTAGATGAATGTAATGATCACTTCAACCAAATAAGAGATATGGTTCCAGGAGCTCCTACACACTTGGAACATGTTGGATTTCATAGATGGAGCAGGGCATTCTTTCCGGGAAACAGGTAAATCTCATGTGTTGAATTGTTTTGCATATTTTTCTTAACATTTGCGTGTTAAAATTGCAGTAATTACAGCAACGGATGCATATATTTCAGCATCTGTTATATCAGATGCATGAAAGTGCAACAGTTACTGATAAAAATGCAACAGTTAATAACTACTCCTGTTATAATATTTTTCAGTAATATTGACAGTTTTTCTTATTTTTTATAAGCACAAAATCATGACATTAAATATTGTTGAGTCGATTAACTCAATGCTTCTTGATGAAAGAGAATATTCAATTACCACTCTTTTTAATGAAATAAATCGAATATACGAAGAAAAGTTTCATGAGAGGCACAATATATTCATCAATGCATCAACCATCTTTGTTATAAAGATAGAACAAAAAATCACCAAAAATTTCAATTTGGGGAATAAGCTATTGATTCATCAAACTGTCAACTACGAGTCACAATGCAGTTGCAACGCTTAATTTGCAATGTAAATCTTGCACCTATAGAGTCTTTGACCTTGATAAAATACCATGTCCACATGCTATGGCAACACTTCGATGTCAATATGGTGATGATTATGAAAGGCGCAATTATGAATACTCATCTCCATATTACAAGGTAGAGATGTATCCTTTTGCATATTTAGAAGAAATTAAATCTATACCGCAAAATAAGTCCTCCGCATGTTGAACCAGACAAGGTGGGAAGAAGGGCTAAGAAGAGACAAAAAGAAATCGGAGAATTATTCCCAACAAATAAAAAATATTCCATATATAAAAAGAGTGGACATAAAAAAATAACATGCTCAGAACAAAGTGCTCCAAAGGTGTAGATTTTGATTACTATTTGTTGTTTGTAAATGTTTAATGTTGACAGTCACTTCAACAATTGTTTAACATGCTGAAAAATTTTCTCAGCATGTCGTAGTAGCTTCAGCAATTATTGTATACTTGCTGAGAAAAAATTCAACAAGTAAGGTAGATTTTTCTAGCAATTGTTGAGAAAATTCTTATCAAGTGAGTTATCTGATTTAGCAATTGTTGAGAAATTTTTTAGCAAGTTGTCTGATTTAGCAATTGTTGAAATTGTTGAGAAAATTCTTAGCAAGTGAGTTGTCTGATTTAGCAATTGTTGAAATTATTAAGAAATTTCTTAGCAAGTGAGGTTGTCTAATTTAGCAATTGTTGAGAAAATTCTTAGCAAGTGAGTTGTCTAATTTAGCAATTGTTGAGAAATGTCTTAGCAAGTGAGTTATCTGATTTAGCAATTATTCAAATTATTGAGAATTTTTTTAGCAAGTGAGTTGTCTAATTTAGCAATTGTTGAGAATTGTTTTAGCAACAAACTCAAGTCTAAGTACCATTATACATATAAATTACTTTATTTATCAATTAATATGATCTATATAATCAATTAACAATCAAATTACTCGATTAACATTGATTACACATTCAATTACTCGATTTATTATTCGTTATGAATAAATTATCATGTAATTGCATGAAATTGTCAATAAACTCAAGTCTAAGTATCATTATACATATAAATTACATTATTTATCAATTAATATGATTTATATAATTAATTAAAAATCAAATTTCTCAATTAAGGTTGATTACACGTTCTATTACTCGATTTATTATCCGTTATGAACAAATTATCGTGTAATTGCATGAAATTAACAATAAACTCAAGTCTAAGTACCATTATACGTATAAATTATTTTATTTATCAATGAATATGATCTATATAATTAATTAACAATCAAATTGCTTGATTAAGGTTGATTATGCGTTCAATTGCTCGATTTATTGTCCGTTATGAATAAATTACTATGTAATTGCACGAAATCGCCAATAAACTCAAGTCCAAGTACTATAACACGTATAAATTACTTTATCTATCAAGTAATATGATTTATATAATCAATTAACAATCAAATTGCTCAATTAAGGTTGATTACACGTTCAATTACTCGATTTATTATTCGTTATGAATAAATTACCATGTAATTACACGAAATCGTCAATAAACTCAAGTCTAAGTACCATAACACGTATAAATTATTTTATTTATCAATTAATATAATCTATATAATCAATTAACAATCAACTTGCTCGATTAAGGCTGATTACGCATTCAACTACTCAATTTATTGTCCGATATGAATAAATTAATATGTAATTGCACAAAATTGTCAATAAACTCAAGTTTAAGTACCATTATACATAAAAATAATTTTATTTATCAATTAATATGATCTATATAATTAATTAACAATCAAATTGCTCGATTAAGGTTGATTACATGTTCAATTACTCAATTTATTATTCGTTATAAATAAATTACTATGTAATTGCACGAAATTGCCAATAAACTCATGTATAAGTACTATAATACATATAAATTGCTTTATTTATCAGCTAATATGATCTATAAAATCACTTAACAATCAAATTGCTCGATTAAGGTTGATTACACGTTTAATTACTTGATTTATTGTTCGTTATGAACAAATTACCATGTAATTACATGAAATTGCTAATAAACTCAAGTCTAAGTATCATTATATATATAAATTACTTTATTTATCAATTAATATGATCTATATAATCAATTAACAATCAAATTGCTCGATTAGGGTTAATTACGCGTTCAATTACTCGATTTATTGTCCGTTATGAACAAATTACCATGTAATTGCATAAATTGACAATAAACTCAAGTCTAAGTACCATTATACATATAAATTATTTTATTTATCAATTAATATGATTTATAATGAATTAACAATCAAATTTCTCGATTAAGGTTGATTACGCATTCAATTATTCGATTTATTGTCCGTTATGAACAAATTACCATGTAATTGCACGAAATTGCCAATAAACTCAAGTCCAAGTACCATTATACGTATAAATTACATTATTTATCAATTAATATGATCTATATAATCAATCAACAATCAAATTATTCAATAATTTGCCAAAACAATTCTCAACTATTTCAATAATTGCTAAACCAATTGTAAACAGTCGCTTCAACAATTGTTTAACATGCTGAAAGATTTTCTCAGCATGTCATAGTAGTTTAAACAATTGTTGTATACTTGCTGAGAAATTTTTTAACAAGTAAGGTAGACTTTGTTTTAGCAATTGTTGAGAAAATTATTAACAAGTGAGTTGTCTAAGTTAGCAATTGTTGAAATTGTTGAGAAATTTTTTAGCAAGTGAGTTTTCTGATTTAGCTATTATTGAAATCGTTGAGAAATTTCTTAGCAAGTGAGTTGTCTGATTTAGCAATTGTTGAGAAATTTTTTAACAAGTGAATTGTCTGATTTAACAATTGTTGAGAAATGTTTTAGCAGCAACTCAAGTTTAAATACCATAAATTACTATGTAATTGCTAGATCAAAATTACCATAATATTGAGAAATTTTCTTGATTAAGGTTGATTACGCGTATTCAACAATTATTGAGAAAATTTTCTCAGCAATTTCAACAATTGCTAAATCCAACAGCATACTTGGTAAGATTTTTTTTAGCAATTACTAAAGCAACCTATCTACTTGTTAAATATTTTTTCAGTAAAAAAAGCAATTGTTGAAGAAGTATGACAACAAAACCATTTAATGAATAGCACTATTCAACACCAACTTTACATAACCATTTAAACAAAACACATAAAAAAATTGTCATGCCCCGGGAGGGTACCCTTGGCGTGGCCGGCACTCAGAGACTATTGCTAGCCTCCAAGCGAACCACTCGGCTTCGTCACATTCTTTTAATCACAATCTAATAGCGAAATTCAGCAATAATCAAAGAATACTCAATAAAATGAAATGATGATATGAAAATCCAGGCCAAAGGCCAAACAATCTATCCATCAACTAAGTAAGACTAGTGTGAAATAAACTAGCCAAAAATAACATCCAATTACACTCGACCGTCTAGTCTATGAAGCCTCTAAACATCCAACTAAGTGGTGTCAATGACAAGTCCGTGGCTACCTCAAAATAAAATAGAAAAGCTAAACTCAAAACTAGAAGATAAGATATGACATCCTCCAAAAGTAGGGGAGGGCTCACCAATCAACTGAATGTGAATAGGTTCTCAACGGAGCGTCTGTTGATGACCACTGGTACCTGCCTCTGCATCATGAAACGATGCAGGCCCAAACGGGCGTCAGTACGTGGAATGTACTAGTATGTAAAATGGCAGAATGAAACATATAAAGGCAGGATAACATCAATTCAAAATAACTCAACTCAAGAAATAGGAAGCTTAATCATCAAGTCAAAATTCTAAAGTAAGAAATACAATGTAGACAATGATCACTCATATACCATCTTATCCCATCCACTCAGAGTGCTATCAAAACCTATTTGGGAGTTTCTCTAACCAACAACCATCACTTATGAGTAGGTGATGATACAACGAAGTGATGTCATTGCCACATCCATCTTATACCTTGTTAGGATAAAGGACATCCCATCAATGGATCCATAATAATAACATCAAGTCCTCTTTTCGGGACAATAAGGAAACATCCAAATTTACTGCCCAATCCTCCCCTACACTGGCAACGTAGTTATTGAGTTCGAGTTGGACTTACTCTTACTCAATTTGGTGCTCAATACTCCTCCCAAGACTCATTATTCTCATAAGACCTCAACTCTATGCTTAACTCATTCATCTAGTCTCATTGGACATTCGTCAACTTAATTCATGACATTAATCATCATCTCTTTGGTTACATTCTTTTAAGGTTCAGTTCTTGACTCATAAAGGCTTAATCGTGCATCATTTGGACTCATAACATTCAAGACACAATAATAGAGTTATAGCATTTAAGGATTCTATAGACTCGTTAGGTTTAAATTATACTCATTTAAATGCATACTCATTTAAATGCAATATGTAAAAATAACAGGATTCAGTCTAGGGTTCATGTAGAAAAGTAAAATCATTAAAATTTCTAGTATTTAATTCATAAAAACTGTATTTCACACAAACTTATATAGATATAGGTTAGATTTTAAGAAAAACCTTTAAGAAACATCCATGGAAGACTCAATTCCTCAACAATTTCATCAATTCAGGTTATGGGGTACATGAAAGGACAAAATACATGTTTTGATTAGCCTTAAATACTTGGAAATAGAAGAAACGATCAAACCTCAGTCGATCCTCACGTTTGTACTCGAAACCCTCATCTTACTCTCCCCTCCGTTGCTCTCAAGAAATCCCTAAGCGTGAAGAATGATGAAAAATAAGTTAAGGTTCTATTTTAGGACTTAAATTAAGTCCAAAATGGCCAAGGATTGGATTAAAAAGTGATATGAATAGACAAAATTGCCCTTATTAAAAACTGTCGACCCGACTTGCGAGACCTCTTTACCGTAAGTCGTTCTACGGGTCGTAGATCCATCCCGTAAGTCAGGAGTGAAAATAGTTTGGTTATTAAAAGGTTCTATGGAATACCTCTACAGGTCGTGGAACTTTTCATGACACATGGGATACTTCCTTAAACTTTTGGGTATGTTTTTTAGATTACTGAAACTTTTCATGAGACCCATCCATGAACCGTAAAAGGCTTTACAACCCGTAGATGGATTCGTAAATTCTGGGGCTAAAATTTGATTTTCTAGACCATTCCATGAAATCTCACTTTACGGGTCGTACTTCTATTCATAACCCGTATGTGGTTTCGTGGAACTATTATGCTCTGGCAGTGTTCAGTAAAATGACCATAACTTTTGACTCCAAACTCCAAATGAGATGAAACCAGTTGCGTTGAAAAGCTAATTCAAAGAGATTTCATTTGGTAGGTTATGGGACAGCTAATTATTTGTGTGCTAAGAGTTATGATTGTTTAAAGTCGACTCTTGCATAATCTATCATTATAAACTCAATTTATAGAAAGGTTTTGAACTCGTCTAAGTGTTAGAAGTCTCGAATGACCCTAATAAACTTCTCACGTATAAGAATGGGTCTTAAAACATGGGTACATGTAAGAATATAATTATGTGGTATCATAAAAATATTGTCTGTCAATCCAAAATATACATAAAATATTTTCTAAAGTCATTAATAACCAACAAATATAAACACTATGATACCAGTGTCCTTGCAATTATACTTTCCATCCACCTATGCCACATCTTGTTAAACTATATTATCATTCATAAGGGTCATAGGAGTGTTGGTAATCAAGTGCTCAATATATCCAAGTGAATATGAAGCACAAGCTGCAGTTGAATCATTTTTTAGAGCATCCTCCAACCTCTCAAAGTCCCATTCTCAATTCAAGAGTTTCTCAGGCAAGTGGTCAAATATTTTACTTTGCTTCAAAAATCTAGGAAACAACTCCACTATCAGTATCATGGCTATCACAAAATTCTCATTGAAATAAACATCTCTGTTGAAATCATGCACATTAATCTTTTCCTCCTCGATAAGAATTTCAAGTGCAATAAATTATTTTTTTCAAGATTCAAGACAGTAAAAAGTCTCTTAGCACCGCGCTATGGGACACTGCCAAGAAATGGTTGACCACCTCTGCAGTAATCCAAATAATAATCATCAAACATATATTGCTCAATTTGTTCCCTCAAAGAGACACTGTTCGACGTCAAACGCTCTTTGACCAATGTTTCATAGACATTCATGAAATAATTAGGAAAATCAAGATCAAGAATTATATTTTTTAGATCATAATGTTAGGGGAATTCAATATGTCTCTAACACATTAAGAAAAATATTTCATCTACATGTTGCAACAATAAAAACAATTAATGAGACAACTTAACATGATTATTGCATCTGCTGCAATAACAATTGCTTCGGAAGAATAAGCAATTGTTCTAATAACAGACAAAACTATTGCAACAAGTGTTGTATCTGCTGACACACCATAATAATAAAATTAAATTAAAATTATTAGAACTTATCCGATCCTCCTACCACTTTTGTATATTGTTCATCATCTCAAAGTCTTCAAAATCAAATTCATGCATTGTGTTGAACTTTTTTCATCGATCTTTAGTTTTCAAGATATCTTTGATTTTCTTGTATGATTCAGTCTTTGCATGCTTGTAAATATCCATCAATTGCCGCTCGATTGTTATCATCTCAATAGGAGGAGACCTGACACTCTTTCTTCTCTTTACTCTGGCACTCTCTAGTGTCTTCACAATTTGCTCTTTCCTCTGCTTGTTAGCTGATGTATACGTATTTGAAATGTTTCTAGATGACTTAACACCTCTCTCGCTCATAAAAATCTTGAGAGTTTTCTCCATAGACTCAATTCTCTCAAGCATCAAATTTACATTTTTGGCGTATGTGTCGCACTTACAAGCACAAAGAGGCATAGGCATCTTAGGAGTATCAACACCGGCTATAAAAAATCTATTTCCTGTGACTGGAGTTGTTGGATTTACTCCAACATTCTCACCGATGGGAGAAAATTCTCTACCACCACCAAAAGCACTGAGAACAAAAGGAGCAAATTCACCTTCTCCGTCAACATCACTACCATCAACACCACTGCCACTACCAATATCAAGTGCTCTTTCTCTTTCCTTGCCACACATCATTAAAGGATCCATTTTAATGGCCACACAATCATCCAAATCTTTCTCTAGTTTTTCAATTTTTTCATCCCCAGTCAAATTCAAAGGTATAAATTCAATAAGAAACTTCATCTACATCTCATTGGGTGTAGGTACTAACCATGGATAAACAATCTGCATATATAATGAAAAATTAAAATACAATTAGATAAAATAAAATCAACAACAATATTTAGCAAGTGTTGAAATATTTGCAACAACTGCTGCAATCAACTGCAACTTTCATAGTATATTTCAACAGTTGGATTCAACCACTGTTGAAATATTTGCAACAATTGTTTCAAATAAATATAGTTGTTATAACGTATTTCAACAGTTAATTAGCATTTGTTGAGATTTTATTGCGACTGTTAAAATATTTAGCAATAATTGTTGAATTTTTTTTAGCAATTGTTGAAAATAAATACAATTGTCATAGTGTATTTCAGCAGTGAGCTAGCATTTGTTAAGAGATTGTTGTAATTGTGAAAATATTTAAAAGCAATTATTGGAGTATTAACAACAATTATTGTAAACAACTTCAACATGTAATTTTTTAGCAATCACATGTACTGATATTTTAGTAGCTACTGAATAATTAAGCGATTGCTAAAATATCACAACATCTTCTATAACACAACTGCAACAACTAACTAAAATAATTAGTCAATTGATTAGGCTTATCGAATCTTCAGAGGGATTAAACAAGTCAAGAGCATTGATAGAATAATCGTTGACTGCTAACATCCATCTAACGAGTTGTGGTGAGGTTTCTGAAGCAGAAATCATCTTTAATTTCTTTTAGAGATGGGGAATGACCTCAAAATGGCCAACACGACATAAGATAATGACATAGATAGAAATATGATCAAAATAATGAATGGACCCCAAAAAAAATTAAAAGAAGATAAAATTTACCATAAATGTCCATGAAACATCATAAAGATTAGTGATCTTTGTGTCTTTGTCTTTGTCCACAACCTTCAACAGGCATTCAACTGTCAACTTATAGCATTCACGACCCCATGCATTGGCACAAAAGACTTTTTTGTTGGCTGAAAGCAACACCATTTCAGTTGGGTCTTTGTGTTTAGATCTCTCCCCAGAAGAATATAATGTAAAAAAAAATCAAGCACCGAGATTTTTTGACATCTCTTGAAATTGGATCGGATTGGAGAAGCTCCATCAGTTCATTCTTTTTAAAGATTCTTCCTGTCGACTCAATAATTTTTTCTTGTCTATTCTTAACCTTAGACGATGATTTTTCAAAATTAGAATCTTCTTTGATATGACAATACAAACCAGTCATAATGAAAAATTCTTTCACGCCAAAAATAAGGAGGCATGCCGTAAAATTTTATCCAAATTTCTTGTGTACCTCGCTCAAAATTCGACGTCGGAGAAGTTCATACACCAATTTCATTTGGAACTGCTGAGTCATCTTTTTAGGTAGATCTAAATAACTTTCAAATGTGGTAGACTTGAATTTTTTTTTCCAATTTTTTAAACTTTAACATTTTTTAAAAATCACTATAATTTTTCGTACTGGACTTTATAGTAATAGAACCAGTCAAATTTGAATATTTATCCATCATGGTCATAAAATTGTTATTAGGATATCTAACAATCCTAATTGAGGTGTCATCACCTGAATCAGTCATCTCCTCTTGAGTAGATTTATCATGTCAGAGTTTTATTCTTTGTTCAAAATTAATTTTTTCATCCTCTTCTGCATCATTATCATTATTTCTTGAAGAAACATCTTTTTCACCTCCTCCTCATCGTCTTTCTTCTACATTATCTCCTCCTCCTCCTTCTTCTATATCATCTCCTCCTCTTTCTTCTGCATTATCTCCTCCTCCTTCTTCATTCATAGCATCATCTCCTCATTTTTCTTTTTCTTCTTGATATCCTATCTCTATATTTTTTTTCCTTGATTTTTTGATGTTGTTTTGCTTTCAAAAATAATACTAGCATATTCAACAAATGTTGACAATTTGTTGGTATTATTTTTTTGGAGGCTTCTTTTGCTTCTAGTTGTCTCTGTGTCTTAATTCTCTTTCTTCTAGAATATCTACCTACTGGGGCTCCAGTAATAGTAATATCTCCATCTCGAGTAGCTGGGGCTTCAGTAGTTGTATTTCTTTTTTTTTGGGGGACCATTTATCTACACCACATGATATAAAATAAGAAGTTATCAATTAACATTCAAAATAAATAGAAAAAATAAATTAAAGCAAATGATCAAATAAGTAAATAAAATAATTTTCTTAAAAAAATAATTCACTAAGTTGCTAAAGCAACATAAACAATTGTTAACACATTTTATGTTAACTTGCCCCAGCTGCTGAAGTTGAGAAGTAGTAACTTTAACAATTGTTATATAAAGTTTCAGTTTCAGTTATTGCTTCAGTAGTTACTTCAGCAATTGTTGAACTAGTTTTAGAAGTTGTTGTACCAATTACTACACTAGTTTTAGCAATTGTTGAATCAATAATTGTTGAACTAATTTTAACAATTATTATACCAGTTATTGCACTAGTTTCAGCAAATGTTGAACTAGTTTTAGCAGTTATTGTACCTGTAACCCTATTAGTTTCAACAATTGTTGAATTAGTTTTAGCAGTTGTTGCACTAGTTACTGCACTAGTTTTAGAATAAATTCAACTATTCATACGATATATGTGTAATTCAATCACATGTGCTTAAGTTCTGCAACAACAATGTATTTTTTAAGCACAATAACCCAACCATTAAGAAGCGACCAAAACAATAAGAACAACAAAAATGAAATATACACATACTTGTTGTGTACGACAACAAAATATGTAAAAACTCATAATAATATATCATACCAGAACAACAAAATAACAAAAAAATGTAATACCAGGACAACAAGTACGTTGTTGAGTGTTTATTAGGACATACAAAGATGAAATATATATGAAATTCATTTATCCTCTTTTATTTCTTAACCTATATCACTATTTTTACTTCAACAAAAACATAAAACCCTAACATCCATGCTTTCTTCTTTTTTTAAAACTTAAAACAGTATTTTCATTCAAAAACACAAAAATCCTAACAAAACGAAGAAAAAAGTTTTTTTCTACCATTTACCTTTTAAAATCTCACAGTAACAACGAAAACTATGAAGAAGGTGAATCGAGAAGAAAAAAATAAAAAAATGAACTTATTGTGAGTTACCGTCGAATTGTTGTAGAGTTGATGCGTTGTTTCGTGAGAGAAATTTTAAAAAGAGAAAAGGTGTGTTGAAGAAGTTGAAGCAAAAAATTGAGTACAGTCATCCTATGAAAATAACTTTTTTACCTACCTTTTGATGATATTTTGAATTTTTTAAAAATTTAACAAGTTTTAAAATTACATATCAACCTCCATTTAAGTTAATCTCCTAGTTAATAGAAGATTTGGCTTGACCTCCATCGACATGTGACCTCTTTTTAACAACGGAAAATGGTCAAAATTGCCCCTGAACTATGCAAAATAGACCACTTATACCCTCCGTTAGATTTTTGGACCAAAAATATCCCTGCCGTTATCTTAAGAG
>JBCEWC010008269.1:0-20210 GCA_038996855.1 Solanum aculeatissimum | reverse complement strand
ATGGAGATCTTGAAGAATTGATTAAATTCTTAGCCTAAGTGTTGAGAGAGTTTTTGGGAGAGTAATGTAGATTAGAGAATTTGGTTTCTATTGAAGTGTGATGTAAAGACTAAGTAGAGGGGTATTTATACTAATCTTTAGGGTTATAAGTCTTGGTAGGTACACCTACCTTAGGTATAATAAGTCTTGGTAGGTACACCTACCTTGGGTATAATGATGTCATGGATGACATCAAAAAATATGATGTCATGGATGACATCAAGAAAATCTTTTTTTTTTTTTGGATCATTACACCCACTCTCAACCTTGAATATGATATTAATGCTGAAAATCTTTCAAAGATTTCTAATGGTCTTCCAAATGCTAACCCCATAAACTATGTTGACAGATTTGGTTTTCCAGGCATAGTTTTCATCATACTTTTCTTTAGTCACCTTCTTCCACAGTGATTGATCCTTAATTGAGTATATCCAGAGCCACTTCATGATTCTAATTTCCTGAGATTTTTTATACCAAGCCCCCCTAGTTTGTGAGTGTCAGGGTTTCTATTTTACACGATGGACACCTTTTGTTCTTTGTTGCCTTGCCACAGAAAAAAGCTTCTCTCAACATATCCAATCTCTTCTCAACTTGTGGGGGTATGGAAAGAGAAATATCACGTAGGGTAGGTAGAGCATCTACGACACTATTTATGAGAATTATCTGCCACCCAGAGGAAGGTACCGATTTTTCCATCTAGTAAGTTTTTCTCGCATTTCTCTTAATCCCCATTCCAAATGTCTGTAGATCTGCTATATGCACCAAATGCCATGGTAATTGCGTTGAGTATTGCTCAACATATTGTTTATCAATGACCGAAGATGCCTATGTAAATTTTAGGAAAAGATCACACTTCTCCTCCTAATATATCCACACGTTGCTGGAATGGTTGAGGCACATTTAGAGGGGACATTAGGCTCTTTCTCAAGTTTACATGTAGTCCTCACAACCCTTCAAAGACAAAATAATTATCAAAATCTTCATTTGATCAACATCTGCATGACATTGCATTTCTTCAATGTGTTTTTTCGCTATTTATTGCTCCATTTTGTTGTATGTTGCTATTTTCCTGTCATTTCGTTTTCTTCTTGCGACCCTTGCGAATAGCTTATCTATTAGAGCCGAGGGTCCGTCAAAAATGGCCTCTCTACCCTACAAAGGTAGAGGTAAGGATACGTACATCTTACTTGTAGTGTTGTGGATTGCAATGTGCTTTAACAGGCTTGAAACTATTGTCGGCAATATGAAGAGCTCTATGAAAAGAATACATGCTAAGCCCAAGATTCTAGGATAAACTCTGGGACAAAGGGGATTTTTGTTGAAAAGTTTGATCAACAACAATCTGAAATTCTAGAAAGCTTTCAAAACGTTTAATGTGCAATGAACAACATTTTTGTGTTTTGGGCTAAGAAATGAAAGTTTTAAGAAAAGAATGAGAACTTTCTGGATGGTTTGGCTTATGTTTTGCTGGTGACAAAGAAACCATCAACAACAAAGAATGATCTTAACAAATGAAATCAAAAGGCATCTCCCTTAGAAGATGATGAACATACAAACTAAATCTTATTCTCCATTCGTTCCTCTTACAGTTGTCATAATTCAGCTCTTGGTTCAATTTACCTCAAAAACATATACAAAGCAATGCCATATAGTTATTATGATTGATGAATATAATGAAGCAACTTGGATGGAATTAGAAATACACTAAATGGAAAGGACAATCATAAATTATTTAGGCACCCGAACAAAAGCAACAACAACATACCCAGTGGAATCCCACAAGTGGGGTCTGGGGAGGGCAAAATGTACACAGACCTTACCACTACCTCATAGAGATAGAGAGGTTGTTTCCAAAAGACCCTCAACTCAAAAATATCATCCAAAAAGTAGAAAATACGAGATATGAAATCAAACAACTAAAGTGGAAGCAAATGACAGTTTATAAAGACAATTAAAATAACAAACATAAGTGACAGAAAATAACAACACGATACATAAAGACACGACTACCTCTACCAACCTATTATATCCCAAGGCTATACATCATCCTACCGATATTAGCAGTCTAACCTTCTACCCTAATACCGGCCTCCACTCTTTTCTATGTAAGGTCATGTCCTAGGTGATACGAAGTTGCGTCATATCCTGGCTAATCACCTCCCCCCAATACTTTTTTTATCTACCTTTACCCTTCTGTGTAACCTCTAAAAAAAACCTTTCGCACCTTCTAACAGGAGCGTCAACACCTCTTCTCTTCACATGCCGAAACAATCGCAGTCTCGCTTCTCCGATTTTGTCTACCACAGAGGTCACCCCTGAATGATCTAATTCCTAATCTTCTCCATCTTGGTATGTCCACACATCCATCTACCAAAACAAAAGCATAGTAGATAAATATTTATGTAAGAGAAGACAAATGCAAAGAACTAGAATGATTTTCAAGTCCAAAAGAATATGACCACTAGAGAGGTACAAAGATAAGACTTGTCCATCATTGATAATAAGGGCATACTCAAGCATTCCTTCATTCTTTGTTTCTACAAGAATAAATACACATAACATTGAATGAATGTGTTGTACATGTACAACACATGTGTTGAACTGACAGAAACACAGAATGTGCCACACGGAACATCAATGTAAGATATGGAAACAATTTGACAAAAAATATATTTTATCAAAACCATGATTTGTTGTGAAACACAAAAACATTACAAGTCTCTCCACCAAAGTACGTCATTAGATCGCAAAGCAAAAGGTATGATAAATTCAGAGACCCATAACACGTAATCATCTTTATTCATAGAAACAATCAACCTAACCTTATAAGAAATACTTTAAGCAATAGAAATTTTACGAGAACATAAGTTGTGCAACATTTGTACATTTAACTTTCTTTCCATCAATTATTATTTTATTTTTTCATCGGGAGAGGGGGCTGATTTTCTTTCTTTTTTTACCTATGGGTTGATAAAAGGGATGGGAGAATGATACAAGTTTACAAGTTAAGAAAAAGGGTTAGATCTCAAGAATCTAGATAGAAAGAGAGAACTTTTCTCTATGATTATTTTCTTTCCTTCGTTGAGGTTCTATAAAATCTCAAAATCATTTTGTTTCCTTTGATGAGGTTCCATAAAATATAAAGATTTTGAAGACACACGACTCATGTTAAACAAATCTTAGCAAACAAAAAATCAAAATCAACAAACATACAACCAAATAAAAATTAAACAGTTAGTACCATTGACATGGGATTTCATCTTTCTAGGTTGGTGAGGCCTTGCAGATGATCGAGAAGGAGCCACAAGGGCAAGCACCCATGTAAATTCATCATGCTCAGCAGAACTCTTTTTTACGTTCTCTCCTATTTTTTTATTTTTTTTTCAAACAAGAGATTGTGCCTCTTGACCTCTTGTCTCCTCACCCTTTAAGCAAACTTTTAAAATTGTGTTAGGCCCAAGATTGATTTCTTTACATGATATCGAAGACAGATCTATCCCAATTCATGATTTACTAATGTTAGGCCCCCATATTAAATATCTCATACATTAGATGTCTATTTCGAAGCGTGAGAGGGGTGTTGAGTGTTCCACATCGATTAATGTTGAGAAATTTGATCTTCTTATATGGACTACCACAATCCTCACCCTATAATCTAGCTTTTGGGGTTGAGTTGGGCCCAAGATCTATTTATTTATACAAACTAAGCACAGACTTCAAATAAGGCCCAAATTAAAAACCCTTGATTATTTCTTTTTACAGACAAAATCCTACTCATAGGCATTAATAAAGCGCAATCTAATCTTTAATTTTTAGTGGATCAAGTTTGATCAACATGGTGGAACCAAACTTTAAGGTTGACTCCCCTCACGCTTTATCCCTAACCCACTACCAGGACAAAAGAAAATAAGAAAGACACGTCTAACAAAGGATTATAGTGACATCTTAATAAGGTCTATGCTTATATTGTTGAAACATTAAGAGCACGCTAAAAGGCAAACACTCTTCAAGTGCCAACAATTATAATGCACAAGACATAGGAGACAAGGTTTACACCGAGTGTGTTGTTGTTGTACAAAAATTTATAGGATTAATTGCATTAGTTCTACTCATTTATTTTGGTAATCTCTTGCATCACGTGTTAAAACTCCATTATTTTTAATTTTTTAAAACTTGTCTATAAAAAGAAATAATCAAGGATTTTTTAATTTGGGCCTTATTTGAAGTTTGTGCTTAGTTTATATAAATAAATGGATCTTGGGCCCAACTCAACCCCAAAACCTAGATTATATGGTGAAGATTGTCCTAGTCCATATAAGAAGGTCAAATTTCCCAACACTAATCAATGTGGAACACTCAACACCCCTCTCACGCTCCGGGATGGACATCTAGTGTATGAGAAATTTAATATGGGGGGCCCAGCATTAGTAAATCATGAATTGGGATAGATCTGTCTCCGATATCATGTAAAAAAATCAATTGTGGGCCTAACGCAACCCTAAAAGCTAGCTTAAAAGGTGAGAAGACAAAAGGTCAAGAAGCACAATCTCTTGTTGAAAAAACAACAACAAAAATGGGAGAGAACATAAAAAGAGTTCTGTTGAGCGTGAGGAATTTACATGGGTGCTTGCCCTTGAGGCACCTCCTCGATCATCTACAAGGCCTCACCAACCTAGAAAGATGAAACCCTATGTCAATGGTACTGACTATTTAATTTTTATTTGGTTGTATATTAGTTGATTTTGATTTTTTGTTTCCTAAAATTTGTTTGACATGAGTCATGTGTCTTCAAAATCTTTAGATTTATGGAACATTCAAAGGAAACAAAATGATTTTGAGATTTTATTGAACCTCAATAAAGAAAAAAAATGATTATAGAGAAAAGTTCTCTCTTTCTTTTTAGATTTCTTGAGATCTAAACCTTTTTCTTAACTTGTAAACTTGTATTATTCTCCCATCCCTTTTATCAACCCATAAGTAAAAAAAGAAAGAAAATCAGCCCCCTCCCGATGAAAAAATAAATTAATAATTGGTGGAAAAAAAGTTAAATGTACAATTGTTGCGCAACTTATGCTCTCGTAAAACTTCTATTGCTTAAAGTATTTTTTATAAGGTTAGGTTGATTGTTTCTATGAATAAAGATGATTACGTGTTATGGGTCTCTAAACTTATTATACCTTTTACTTTGCGATCTAATGACGTACTTTGGGTGAAGAGACTTGTAATGTTTTTGTGTTTCACAAAAGATCATGGTTTGATAAAATATATTTTTTGTCAAATTGTTTCCATATCTGAAATTGATGCTCCGTGTGCACATTCTGTGTTTCTGTCAGTTAACACATGTGTTGTACATGTACAACACATTCATTCAATGTTCCGTGTATTTATTCTTGTAGAAACAAAGAATGAAGGAATGCTTGAGTATGCCCTTATTATGAATGATGGGCAGGTCTCATCTTTGTACCTCTCTAGTGGTCATATTCTTTTGGACTTGAAAATCATTCTAGTTCTATACATTTTGTCTTCTCTTACATAAATATTTATCTACTATGCAGTTAGTATCAAACTATACAACTAAATAAATAACCATAATAGTTCAATCATAAGTGGGAACCAATTAATACCTTTCAATATTTTTCCTAATTGGAGAACTCATTTTATAAGTATCTCAACAACTGAAAAGTACCCAAAATATACTTGCTTTCATTCTGACAGGAAGGAAGAGGGGGCAAATTACTTGAGGAAGAATGGTGATTTTCAATTTCCAATGGTCTTCATGTAAGGACCCAAACAAGGCAAATTGAGCCAAACATGGGATGCATAGACCGGCAAGAGAAGAATAGTCTACAGAATCCAGAATTTCAATCTACACCAGGAACACAAAGCCTATATATAGAGAAACACTTATCAGTATTTGGAGTAACCCCAAATAGCACATTGCCTTTAAAGCATTTAGAAGGCCCTAAAAAGACAGGACGATCACTAATCAGCAATAATATGAAAGAAAAAAATGATCTAAGGCTGTATAAGAGGAATCAAATCAGTGAGCGATTAAGCAATCAAATCAGTTAGCCAGTAAGCAATAGAATCTTAAATTTATGTAAAAAGGAAAAAAGAAAAGGATGCGATTGCTTGCTGGCTTTGCCGATAGAGTATTGGTCCTTCTCCCGAGTCAGTGCTTCCATCCTCTCGACTTGAGTCCTTCTCTTCTTGAAGAGCTGATGAGCGGCCGCCATTTCTCTTCCATTCCCTTCTGCTAATTTCTCTCAACAAAAACCCTCTGTTATTGTTTCCAGGTAATTATTGATGTTAATAAAATACCCTTAAAATATCGAGGCCAAATAATTTTAAATTAAAAATTTTATCTAATATACCAAAATATTTTGTTGTCATATGGTCATTAACATGTTATACAATAGGTTGAAATTAAAAAGTTGTTAAATTAGGAATAAAATCATATATTTTGATTAACTAGTTTTTTGATTTATGCATTGTACGTGAATATTAAATCATATAATATATTAGTACTTGGTATAATAGTATCAATAATAATAATAAATCTAATAAAATCCCACGAAATAGAGTCTGGAAAAAAATAGAGTGTATGTAGACGTGATCACGAGGTAAAGTGGTTATTTTTTAATTTCATATAATAATATCAATACTATTGAACCAAAGCTTTAAATAAATAAATATAATGATTTTTTGACACGTGTGTTGAATGTGTATCCCAAATTAATTTTTATAGATTCATTAAAATGTCCCGTGTACACTTTTATAGATTCATTCGAACCATAAAAGTTACTCTCTCTATTTCAAAAAGAATGATCTGTTTGACTTGACACATAGTTTAAGAAAATAAAAAAGATTTTTCAATTTTATGGTCCAAAAGTAAAGTTATGTCAAATGTATCAAAATATTTTTTAATGTTGTGGTCTTAAATATATCACGTGAAAAGTTGAAATTAAAGTTTCGTAAAAAAAAAAAAGAGCCCAAAATTATATGATGAGTATTACAAGAATATAATTTCTACTTATTTAGAGTTTAATAAATAAGGTTGTAACTTTAATAATTTTCTCTTAATTATTCTATTTCTTAAAAAAAAAAAGCCTAAAACTATATGATATCGATAGGGTATCAATATAGTAATGGAATATCACAAAGAATTAAGCTCCAGTCCTTTAGGATACCGATATGGCATCAATATACCGACAGAATATCTACAACTAATTTATAGTTTAATAATTTTTTAAATTTTTATTTTATTTTTTATTTTCTTTTAAAAAAAAACATAATCCTATATGATACTAAAAGAATATCAATATACCACCAGAATATCATAAAGGATTAAGCTCATTCTATATGATATTGGTAGGGTATGTATATACCGCCGGAATATCACAAAGGATTATTTCACAATATTCATGTTGATATCGTGAAATATAAATAGAAAAGTGGGGTAAAAAAAGTAAATAGTTTGAGTCATGGACCTGTTAAAGCTAATTAATTTGGGTTGAGTCTAATTTGAGTAAATAATTTCATATTGGGTCTATTTTGTATACTTTTTCCGGTATATTAACACATATACTAGGAAACAAGCTGAAGATGGATGCATCCCCCATTCAATCACCTATCTCAAGAAGCCAGGTCCAATCACCTCAAATTTTGTAATCATAAACAGAATCAACAACCTGCAGTGGCAAGAGTATTTAGTTAATTAATCAACAAGGTTGGTCCAGAAAAAAACATGGATCATTTTTCCAAAACTTCACAACTTTTTTCAAGTCTTTGTCATCAATTGCTCTACCAATTAAAGCATGCCGGTTCCTCTGAATTAAAAATATAGCAACATATAATTCATATTCCATTTGATGAGCCTGAGTTTCAACTATACATTAAAAGTAACAAATTACAAATAGTAATACATTTGAACAAGTGTTTAGTCCGAGAAGGTTGTCCACAATAATGAAACCAATGGGACCGTAAAATGGATTTCCTGTGATGACCAGGCCTGCACCATCCTGCAAATTGAACGCCAAATCATGCATCACTAACAACAGTAGCTAGGAAGTTCAATTAAAAAGACCATGTCTATCACCTCAATCATGACAGCTACAGCTGTAGGACCATGCCGCGCCAAATACACTTCCATTCCTTCTGAAGCAGCACCGTTTCTCACAGATTGTACAGCCACTACAAGAGCAACACCTAAATAGATCCACAACTCGAAATGAGGCAAATAACATTAACTATGATCCTTGTTAGTGGCAGCAGACAATAAACTGCTTTATTTCATTAATGATAAATTACCTGAGCAGTCCACAGATCTTGAAATTCATCAACAATTGTAGCACCAGAACCAAGGCTAAAGATGCCAACAGCAGATATTGACAACCATACAAAACGTTCCCTAAAGTAATTACATCTGAAAATAAACACAAGATTCACACAGTTATCCATATTTGATATTTAATGAGATAACTTGCAAAGTCTTTTTTTCACCGTAAAAATGGTGTCAACCTTAGTTACTATTGTTGTTGAGCGGTAGTTAGATAGTTGATTTGAAATGCAGTGTGTATGTAGAAGAGGAATTACGTGTGGTCCATGAATCAAAGAGACAGAAATGGTAAAACGATGTTGAGACTTATGGATGGGTAGAATCTGGTGCACGTTTAGAGCTATTTAAACCATACGCGAGAAGGACCTACAGTAGGTCTAGAAGTGTTTGATGAATGGGTAGAGGCAATCCAAGCAGTAAATGAATGAGTTAAAGAAGGAACCTGATTTGCAATATTGGCAGGTGAATGACATGACAAGCCAAACCCCAAGCTTTAGGGAAAGGACAAGAAAGTTGCACCTTAAAGCTGCTCGTGGCTACAAAACATATTAGGAATGCAAAGCGGAGGCATATAGGACATGGGCGTTACCCATGATCATCATGAATCTCTACGGCCTGACGTAATGAATAAACCTGCATGCAAAATGAATACATTACGCGTGTATTTGGGATATGTTTATTATATAGGTGGTTGGGTCTCAAAGCGAACAAGGTAAAGAATTGATTGACGCGAGTGAAGAGGAGGACACTGGTCCCCTGTCTCTAATGAAATATTGTGAACCACTGAAATGAGGTTGGTGAAGCAAAGAAAGAAAAAAAGCCATTATCAAAGGGCATTCTTTTAAGAACCTTCCTGATTTCCTAGTATAAATATTCCCTTTCTATTATGGTTTCCATGCGAGCAATTGTGTATTCTCTCTTTGTTTTGTTTTGAGTATTCCCTTCAACCCATGTTTGAATCCAAATTGAGTTTTTCCCTTCTGATTTGGTTCACAATGACAGAAATATAAAAAATGAAAATGACTTCCATTCAGAGACGCATACTGGTACAAGGATAAATTATCCAATGATGCCAAAATGTGAAAATCAACTAATATTAAATAGCAAAACACTCTTTAAGATAACTGGGAATTGCATGGTTTTCTTGGTGAGAAAAAGTCGGTCAGAATAATTAGCCATACCATAACCATTCATACTTGTTGAACCCAACTACAGAGACATGTAACCAAGAAAAACGCATTGGATATACGGAATATATAGTGTCGCGGAGATATTACATCCACAAGTTCAGATACGTATAAGAGAGAACTCCATTCCCTCTCTAGGGAAAAGTAGCAAGTTGCTCATCGAGCCCAAAAATGTAGAGCTGCCGGCCAAAAAAAATAATCCGCGAACCTAAATTGCTATGCTACATACAAATATTGCTCCATGTTAGAGCATTTTATAAACTATAAAGTATAGCAAATACATTCAATTAATCCAGCCAATCTGGAGTTAACAGGGTGCAGATCCTTCCTTCACCTCAAATGCAAGATTAATGAGGCTAGCTAGCACTTTCTTCGTGAGTGGATCCCATGTTAATTAATCAATAATTCGACTAATGATGAACACCAAATCGACCTTCTTTCCTGGCTCGCAACCGCCTATCTGATTCTTGGCGGAAACCTGACCTTCCAGTACTCATTGCCCGATCATTCCGGGTAACAATTTTTATCGGGTGAGCTTCTGTATTGAAAACCCACTCATCTAGGGGGATAACTGATGAGGGAGAGAACAGAAGATACAGATATTTAAGAGTCTCGGCAAGAAAAAAGCTTTGCATCATATTGTCTTTGACACCGGTGTTGACCTAGGGAAAACCACCAAATATGTGTTAAAAAATAGATGCTACAATGATGTATGAAATTAAAAACAAATCTACACAACCAAATTTAACCCTTCGAAAAACAGGAAAAGCAATCGGGCTAATGATTACAAGCACAAAACAGTGAGTTCTAGAGTTTCTCAATGACTTTTGACTGCTGACCATAAAGTCACCTCGTCGAGATAAAAGTTGGTCATTATAACTGCTAAAAGTTAGTTGCAACAATTTAATTATGTTCTCAGTAACTAAATACCTAGTATGTCAAAAACCCTCCACTTCATTTTTATCTTCACAATTTCCTTCATAACTGGGAAGGAACATTGATCTACAAGGAATGGAGTCAAGTTCTAGCTGTGCCAGGACAAATTTAGCTTCAAATAGGAGGAAGACGCAACAAAAATATTGAGAGCATCTATAAAATAGGGTAGCTTTGATTTTTTTTTTAAAAAAAATTGGTAAGCTTAATAAGGTAGTTTTGATTTTGTGCTTCAAGTGGGAGAAGATAAAGAAAAGAGGCACCAAGAAAACAAAAGGGGGTTCTCAACTAGCTCAATGTTGCTCTTTGCTTACAATCGTGTAATGGATGGTGGGCTAGTGGGCGTAGACTTTTGCAAGGATTACTCACTTCATTCTTCATTAAATATTGTAGTTTCTCAATAAATCAAATTTGAAACCTGCCTATGATTAAAGTACAGTAGAAGTCTGATACTTTTTAAAAAAAGACCAAGTTCAGAGTCGAGCTGATGCCTACAAAAAACAGCATCAAGTAGGTGCACCGGGTTCTATCAAACAATACAACATACTCGGTAATCCCAACAAGTGGGTTTTCTATCAAACAATAGCATAAAAAATTGCATGCACATATGTTCATCTCAATCATCAATATTTAAATCCAATAAAAAGAATGCATTTCATGAGGGAGACAAGTTTTAGGCAAAGACCAAAAGAAATAGCAGCAGTTTCTTAACGTCCAGAAACCGAATAAAAATGCAGTATTTGAAGGCATTTAAAGGAAGAAGATAATGGAGGAGTAGATACTAGCTAAAGTTAAAACTTAAAAGAATTGAGTTTATGCTTACATCTTTAAGTCCAACATATCCAGACTCTATCCTTGAGTTCTTTTCAAATGCTTGAAATATGTTCCAACCCCACTCTTGGTATGTCTTGTTTCCTGTTAAACGCCAGAGGTAAAACAGCGACTCAACTGTCTCTGGCCTTAATATGTTCCATGATGTGCCCACACTCATATCCTGCTGAGCATTAAACAGGAAGAAAAATTAAAGTAAGTTATCACTTATCAAAAACAAACATCATCCTGAACTAAACTGAAAACACTAACTTGGCCGTCATTAAAAAAATAGTTCTCTCCTGCCAATTTTGTAGGTGTTGACTGGTAAAAGTTATAGCAAGTCCAAGCAAGCTGCAAGAGAGCATTAGGACATTCAGCAAAATAAAAAAAGCATAGTAGAACTTTCTGACAACAAGAAACAGCACTCCAGTCATTAAAAGCTCCTATAGATTGAGCCCACCGTTCCTCTGGCACTCTTATGATGTGAAACGCAAGTTAAATTATAGAAAGCAAGCACACTTAAGAGTCACTGACATTTGGGTCTTATCTAATTTAACAGCCAATGAAAGTGAACATCTGGTTGCATGTGAGCATTGCCCACAGCCCACCATAATGCTCAAAAGTTGAACAAAAACCTAAAACTTCTTCAACAGAGATCACTTCTCAAATTAATCAATTACTAAACCTCAAACACAAATTAGTTCTTTTGAAAATGGTAACTTGCATATTACTGCAAAGGAAAATAAACAGCATTAGGGTCGTGCTAAGCCATATTTACAAGAAATCAAACCCAAACTAGTAAGGAGTTGATTATGTGGATCCTCTGTATCGATTCTTCTCTACTTAATCGATTTCGTTCCAATAATAAGTAAGAGTTCGTTAAACCTAGATGTGCTCGAGGTGATGCTCTGTAAGTTAACAATACCTCCTCAGCCAGTGATAAGAACTTCTGAGCCTCATCAGGGCTATAACCAGATGATCCTAAAGCTAACATTCCAGGAGCAAAGCATGCAAGTTCATCCATCTACACAAAATCCAAAGGGTAAATAAAAGTATAGAACAGAGTCAAGAACTTAACACATATCAATCTCTCCAAATACATGTAAAAGCCTGAAAATCACCTTGTCATTTAAAGAACTTCCCATCTTCTCACAAAGATAGGCAAAAGATGAAGGGGTCGTCCTCCGGACCAAGCTTAAAAGACCTTTCATTGATGTCTCCCACATTTTCCTGTTTGCAGAATTCGTGGAAGAATTATATTGAGGAACACAGAAGAATGCAAAACTTTGTAAATAAAATATAAGAAAATTAAACAAAATCACATCTACCAGTTTCAAAAAAAAATAAATTATTTCATATATCAAAACATATCAAATCTCAGAAAGGCTAATATGCATCAAACATTCTTTATTCTTTTCCACTCCGAGGTTTCTATTTGTTCTAGCTAAGCACTTACAATATCCCATTCTTCCCACTATAACCAATTTCACCTTCTGCATCCTAGCACCAGAAAAGGATAGGATTCAAGGAAAGACCAACCACCTAAAAACAAATTCAGTAGTACTCAAAACTCTTCAGTTTGACACTTCAAGTTCGAACTCCCGTAAAATTTACTAAAAGCTTCCAATTAAACAAAGAGTCTAAGGAGCATAACAAAGTGTAATACCCCAGCAACCTCACTTTGACTACTGTAATGTGCTTGGAAAGGAACTAGACAAAAAGTTTTTAAAGCTTGCAACCAGTAAATAACAATTTTTTTTTATTTGCACCGGGTGTCCGAGTTTCTTAGAGCCCTGACTAATCCCAGGGTGCACAGGCCCTCGGCAAGGAGTTTACCGCAAGTGCACCACGGTTAATTCAGGTTTTACCCAGTTCGACGACCCTCAGAAATTGTTTGCACCAAGTGGATTTCGAACTTGAGACCTTGAAAGGGAGCAAACCCCAAGGCTCAAGTCTATTGCCACCAGGCCAACCCCTGAGGGTCGCAACCAGTAAATAAATACATGTGAAAAAAAACCAATAAATATGTAAAAGTTCAAAACATTAAATGTAAAGCAGCAAGATAAATTTTCTGAGCATTGTTACAATATGTGTAACCAAGCTCTTCAAGCGGTAGCTTTTGCACTAGTGGAAAGACTGGTCTTAGGAGAGTGATATAAAGCTAGTACTCCCTCCATTTCAATTTACTTGTCTGGTTTTGACTTGGCACAAAGTTTAAGAAAGTAAAGAAGATTTTTTAATCTTGTGGTCTTAAACTAAAGATATGTAGCATATATCAAAATGTTCTTTAACCTTGTAGCCTTAAACATGCCACGTGGAAAGTTGAAATTAAACAGTTGCCAAAAGAGGCATTCTTTTTTAAACCGGACTAAAAAAGTAAGTAAACAAACAAATTGAAATGAAGAGAGTAGTAACTTTAATCGCTAGCATTATAATAATACATATTTTGAGGCCACTGCTGGATAAAGCGTTCTAAACCCTATTTATTCAATGTGCTTCCATGAGACCTGGTTGAGTGATAGATCAAATATAAATCATTTATTCAGGTCTGACTGAAATATCATCAGAAGTCCCCGCTAGCTTTGATTTAGGTATATTTGCTTCTATACCCAAGTCCGATATCATGTAATCACAACGATTATGTGGACTATTTGGAGAGAAAAAAATAAGAGAGCTTTAATAGTAGAGAGAAGGACTATGTACATCTAAGGAATAGCCTTATATCCCTGATTTCCTTTTGGTGCACCCATGAGATCCCTGTAGGTATAGAAAACTGGATGTTGTTCATATCATTTTGTAAGATTTTCTACTTTTTGGTATACCCCTGGTATGCAGAAGTTTAATGCCATTGATTTATAAAATTTTATTATTTGATAAAAAAAAAACCATGCATTCACAGAGACATCATATTTCATTTCTTTCAGTTTTAAATTCTTGCTACAAATTTTCTTTGGTTCCTTGCTCTTGGCCTTCCTACTTGAAAATCTACAAATGCTTCAAATATGTTAACATTGTTCAAGAATATTTATATGCATTCACGCAACGCATGATCAAAGATTTGATTTCAAACTGATGAAGTATTGAAGCATTAATTACTTACACCTACAAGAACCATCAACTGAAATACCGGATGGACTGAATTGAAGCTTTAAAATGACAACAATATCTGAAGTGAGAATTGATAGAAGTAAACTTAAGCTGCTTACCTATAATGACTCACAGCAGCAGTTCTGTTTCCTTGTATCCAGACCTTGAGTAAATATTCATAAAAGCTGGAAAAAAATATTTTATTAACTTTTTATATGAAAAGAAAACATGGAAGCTCTAAATCCCAATTCACAAATGTAAAGAACAAAGGCTCTCCCCCATTTTATTTTTTTCTTTTGGGGAAAAATACTCCTACTCAATCAGGTTTTGAAAGAGATCATTCTGGAACGGACAAACGAAGGTTATTTACCTGTCACCCATTGCGCCAAATGTTATAGTTGAGTATGATGTTGTGCCTTTATGTGGATTAATGTATATTGGAAGCAAACCATCATCTGGAAAAGTTCTGTTAAGTTCTAAGATAACATTCTCCACCTGAAACAGGAACATACACCTTTTCATCACTGTTGAGAATATAATTAAATAACAAAAGTGCACTCTTTCTAACAGCTTTAGCTTTTAGATGAGATGGAACACACTTCAACATGGTACTAGAGCAGGGGAGATCTAAGATCGAATCTCACCATCACCCATTATCAAAAAGAAATTCCAATTGCTTAGACCATGGAAAAAGAGTCAGGCCCGCATGTGAAGGAGCATGTTAAAAATACAATTACATAATAATAGTGTGCTCTTCCTAAATGCATTTTAATTGAAATGGTCACACTTTTCAACAGTCACCACGAGGAGACTGTCCAACAATCTGAAGCTTAACCAGTTAACGCGGTACCAATTTTCATATCATAGTTTCAAGTTGCAGTTTTTTGAGAACATGAATTAATTTATATTTTTAGAAATTTTCTCAGGCATACCTTTTGTTGATATTTCCGGTCTCCTGTTCTCTGTGAAAGAGCAATAAACTCAAGCTGCTCAGTACCAGAATCTGCCAGGATACTATCACCCTGAGAGCAAAGAGAAAAATAACTTGAAAAGAAAAAAAAAAACTCACAAACCACCCTCTGGAAAAATACATGTTTCCGCAACTATAAGCAATATATGACATGTCCCAGCAGAAAGATCACTATCAGATCAATCAATGTGCTTAGCACAAAGGGCAAGAAGACAAGTTCTTGAAAAGAAAGAGAAGAAGTGAATGTAGGGAGGGAGCGGAAATACAGAGGAGCAAACTAAATGTTCTTTGAGCATATTACAAGGGAACTTCAAGAGACTCCGTTCAGGCACCACCCAATAGATAGATACTCTTCTCCTATAACGGGCCCCCTCCACAATCATCACGGAACATAAGAAACAGGAAACCAAATCTTATAACTTGTCACATACAGCACTAATCACGCCCAACCTACCTTCTTTTTATGGGGATAACTGATCCCTCCATCCTCTTGCTAAAAGATATTGTAGTAATAACACAAGGGGGACTTAGGTGACATTTATTAAAGTTCAAACTTACCGATGTCCACCCAGGGTTATGTGGATTCCCATTAGCCAAGTTGATGATGTTGTAAGGGATGCCAGATTCTGTATCCCATGCAGGCAACAATCTGTCAGCAATGTCTTGAGCCTTGTCAAGGAAAAGCTTATCGCCAGATAGATCATATGTACTAAGAAGCCCACCTACTACCCTGAGTGGTTGAAAAACATAATTTAACAAACGAGAATCATAGTTCCATATTATTGAAGCTGTGAAAGGACAAGGACAACTCATTAAAATTCATATTAAACCTTATAAAGCAACCTTATGGTTGTCTCAAAAACACTTGCATCATAGTTCTTGTTGAAATCCAAGGAGTTTGCAACCCATCTGTCATCAATAAATTATTAACCATTGTTAGCCATGTGGAATAGTTCAACAACATATCCAGTTTGTCACGTGGAATAGTTCATTGGAAACAACTGCATATGGAAAGTTTATATACTCACATACTGCATAATTTGCAAAAACAATTCAATAGATCAAAACAAATATGCTTAAGCAAAATGGAAGATGAAATTAACACTTGAAGATTTGGCAAAGGTCATGATGCTGCATCAAATCCATAAATAAAAGAAAAAGCAAGTAAAACAAGGGAAAGGGATGAATGAGAAGGTAAATCGAAAATTGACAACTCTTGACCAATTACAGATACATTTTGACTTTAAAATAGTGAAAACACACAGTACCTTGCTCTTGACAATTTTCACTATATTTTAGTTGAACAGTTTCTCTTCTGATGACAAAATGAGGACTACAAGTAATACAGAGGATATTATCCTGCTTGTTATGTACAGCGGGGCAATCACAGTAGAAGATGGTACCATTTTGGACAAGTAGCTGATAGTCACAAATGTACAATCAAGAACAATGACATAATTACAATATTCTTAAATCCGATTACCAGAGGTGACACTAGTTCCTAGCTATATAGGAAAAGAAAGATCATTCCAAATAGGAGGCAAGAGAACAAACTCACTCTCTAGCTCTCTGAAACTGCTCATCCAAGCCCATGATATACAGTGTGTCAAGAGAATCTATCAAGGTTGCTCCAAGACCACCAAAACTGTCAACACCACTCTTTGTTTGCGGCTGGCATTGGATATTTTCCGCATATTAGTTAAGTAATTTTACAGAAGTGCAGTAAAGTAGTGTCAAAAGTACGAAAAGCAGAGAGCAGAAACCAACTGCAGAATCAAGGCAAATTTCAACTCCTAAATATATTCAATTATGAACAAAATAATAAGGATATGTCCAACAGATTTCATGCAATCGTGTCCTTCCTGATTTTCAATAAATATACTTCATGATCAAAAAAAAAAAAGAGTAAACTAAAATTGGATACAAGGTGATACTATTTCCTTCTATAGTTAAATATTTTATTTTGGTTACAGCATATCACCAAAGGAAGTGCTGATTATGCAAATCACAAAAGGCAGTTGCATCTTAGACTTCAAGGGAAGTAAGAGAAGTCTCTATTTCATATACATATATCTGTTGACAGAAGTAGCACCAAAGGTGAAAGGTGGGTAGAAAAAATGTTTATTAATGTCCAAGTCTAGCTTTTCATGACAGCTAGATGACTTCATCAATATACACAGGTTCAGCATAAAGCAGACCTCTTTTGAGAAATATAACTTCACCGCTGGGTGAGAAGTGTATGGAAAGAAAAATGGGTGATATGTAATTGAATTATTTTGGGACCAGATTCAAGGGGAGCATGAGGGCAAAATACTTTGGGAAGAAAAATGGGTGATATATGATTGAATTATATTGGGACCAGATTCATGGGGAGCATGAGGGAAAAGTCTTAGGGAACTGAAAATGAGAGAAAGAGGAGAGTTTTGAGGGAATTGAAAATGATTTTGCACATTTACAGAATAGCCTTTTTGCTCTGATTGCTTTTTGGTGTACCCTAAAGCTTTCCTACTTGTATAGAGGATTGGGTGGTTTTGTAGAGAATCATGTTTTCAGTTATAATATATTCATATTACGTGAAAAAAGTCTTCCCTTATTACAAAAATTTTGTGCCAAGCAGTCATATAAAATGGGATGGAATGAGTAAAAACATAATACAAACAAAAAATTAAATCTGTGTGATAGTATAACGGTAGAGAATCTCTACTGTTAAAAAGCCTCAAATTATTGAAGGTAAAGTATATCATGATAATTCATATTTTTAAGGTGCAGTTGTTGTTGCTGCTGTAAACTAACCTACAGAATATTATAATTGAAAAACTAGGAGGCTCACAATTATCTAGTCAACAAAAAGTATAGCACTGTGGAAGCACAAATAACAGAGAAAAGAAAAGGTAATGGAAAACATCAATCAACAACTATAGCTTTTAAGAATATCCGTACATAGCGAGAGCTTAGTGCACCGGCTACCTTTTTTTATGCCTCCAGCAATGATCTGATTGTGAAATCGCAATACGCAACATTAACAACTAAAAAATAACTTATTAGAAATAACATCAAAACCTGTAGTTCATCATGGCCCCATGCATATTTTTCATAAGAGCTCCAAGCATGAAGCATAGCATCTTTCACTTTCTCTCTTCGCTGGGCATCGAGGATATTATCTGGTGAGTCCATATACTTCACCGCCTGACCACCTTTGCCACTATGTTTCTTTTTTTCAAATGACACGTCTCCACCATTCTTCAATTCTTCCAGCTACAAAAGTATCCAGAATAAATACAAACAAGTTGAGTGTTTAAAAATCAAAAGCTTGAATGCTTCACTGCAAGTAACAGAAGATAGATAGATTGAGAAGCAAGCAAACATGAAAATAACACTGGCATAACTGGCTATAAATTTTTTATACTGAAACGTAACTAGTTATACTCATTCTTTCTATTTCCTTTTCCAAAAAATGTAAACTGAATCACAAACTTTCTAACAAACAAGAAGCAGAAGAAAAGAAATACATAGCACATAGATATTTTTATGAAGTTAAAATCGAACACAGATACACACGTGTGTGTCATTCTGGAATCTGGAGCATCATTTTAAGCTGTTGGTGTTGGTATTCTCAAGTCTTCTTGCATACTGCTCCAGTCCTCCTTAACGCCAAAGACAAAGCCACTCCCCATGCCTCAGCTAGAATGTTTTTCCACCCAATGTCATACTTCCCTTTAACGCTAAGGATATAGCACAAAAGGCGCAGATTTGTGGTGCATCATTGGTTAGTTGCAATAGCTTGACTTAAACTCATAGTCATCATATCTTGCTTGATCAGTACTTTGTCAGCAAATCTTTTCATCCTGCTTATAGCTCATTCAAATGTATCACCATCTTTAGACTAATTTATTTGATTTCCTTTTCTGTTTTCTGGATCCTAACTCTATTTTTTCTGCTTTTATTCATTTCTTATAATATCTAAACTTGGTAGGATGGTCCTAAGCTTCAGGCACAATATTTTAAATTCCAAGTCAATTCAGAGGTAGTCCAACGACTATCTTCACTAAGCTAACCAAATTAAGTGTTGGGCACTGGAAGTACAGCCCTGAACGAACTTAAGCAAATTGAGGTATTAAGATCAGTGAAAAGGGGGTAAACAGAAACTCTTCACTAAGCAAACCAAATTCAGGCTTCATAACCAAACTGGCCAGATAAATCCCTCTAGGCATTAAAATTTTCCTAAACTGGCCAGATAAATCCCTCTAGGCATTAAAATTTTCCTATATTAACACAATCCAAGATGAACTAGTAAGTTTATCCGACTATTCCATTATAAGTAGTTAACCAGATCATCAACCTCATTTAATTTGAAGAAGGAATTACAGGAGGTAGCTCACGTAATTGCAGCCTTTTACTGGCATGTATTAAAAGACGCTCTATGATACCAATTTCCCAACCAGGCAAGAAGAATGATGGCAGCCACAAAAGAATCAAAAATAGTAGGGTGATTAGTTAACTACTATAGAAAATTCAGCTTGATTAGTTAACTTCTATAGAAAATTCAGCTAAGAAAGTTACAACCACTTACCAGATTCCTCAAGTGTACCACTTCTTCATTCAACTTAGAGATCTCTTCCTGCCAAAATAAATAAATAAAAGGTTCTGGTTTTCAGAATGTTCAAGGAGTAAACATATTGTGACTTGTGTCCTGAGAGCTGCTCACAAAAATGACAATCGAGAGAACTTCTGAAACATCCAGGCAATAAGTCAACATATACAACAGAATACCGCCAGGGGCCAAAAGGGGGGGGGGGGGGGGGGGGGAAAGAGGCCCAGTGAACCCACCCCCACCAACTCATTT
>JBCEWC010008268.1:0-20213 GCA_038996855.1 Solanum aculeatissimum | reverse complement strand
CCATGAGATCCATGATGCACAAATGCCATAATACTTTTTATAGTGAGGATATGACCTCAACTGACATATAATACCAAGAGAGCTATAACTTGGAATCCCAATGTTCACCCCACATCGGAAGAATGGGTGATCTGCTTGCCAAAGGTAGACCTTACTCCTCCTTACGGGAAAAAAACCCATTTCGGGGAAGTAACCTCTCTTTACAGGAACACTACCCATTTTGGAAAGGATTTACATACTCATCAACTCACCTCATAGGAACACCACCCATTTTGGGGAGTACCTTACCTTATGGGAACAATATCCATTTCGGGAAGGATTTCCATAACATATCATAATCATGCACAAAGGGTGTAAACATGAACCTATGTTTGGCGCATAGTTAATGAGAAAGGAAGAGGACACTTAGGGATAGCCTTGACACCTCCAATCTCATTCGATGTTAAGTCATCATGCTACGAGAATACATATAAACATATACGTGCTTTCAAAAGAGGCATAAGACCTTTCAAATTATAATAGTGCATACTTAGGCTAAAAAAAGCCAAATCATATTTCAATTCATGTCATACTTGGGCTAAAAAGGAAAATCACACTTTTCATGTCATAATTCATGCATAGGAATAACTCATCTAAACTTGTACAAGGTGGTATAAATACCCAACGTGCTTGAAAGCCATATCATAGATATATTTTGTGATCACAAGCTTGTCATATCCACATTTGTTCAAAATTATAGTTATAGTCAAGGTTGGGCTTAACCCACTTCAAATACTTTATAGAAACCAATGGTCATGTATGCAAATGCCATGAATGATGATGGAATATCATGGGCAATTAGAATTCATAAGTTAAAACTCATAATAGGAAGAACCCATAAGAAACCCATAACTAAATCAACAATTAAAGCTTAAATAACATTACCTATGTATAGATATAAATCCAAAAGGGGATATGCATAATTGGACCTTCATAATATCAATGTAATTCATCATAATTTGGCATAAATCACTTTAAAATCATCAAATAAGTATAACCCATACTTTAATTTAATCAAATCAACACTAATTTAAAAGACCCATTTGCAAGATAAGCTTAAATTTCATTAAAATATTTAAAGAAATGAGTTTTTGGTCTTCATGATTGGAAGGAAATCATGAATCAATCCCACATACCTTAGCTAATTTATAAGAATTAAGAAGAAATTTATTGGAGAAGAAGACCCTTCCTTAAGTTCCAAGCTAAGTCTCTAATCACAAACTTGAGAGGAGTTCTTAAAAGAAAGTATTTGAATATTCTAAATGTAATGAATTGAATTAAATGAGAATAGAAGAGTATAGGTCATTTAAGATGTTTAGGAGGGCTTATAAAGTCATAAATAACCTTAGAAAATAACCAAAATTACAAACAAACCATTAATGAAATGAGCATTAAAAAGTTGTCAGGGGTCGTGTGAAGGACCACCACAGGTTGTGTGAAGGACCAAGGATCATGTAGTGGTCCATGGTTCTAGCCTTGGCTGAAATCCAGATAAGTTTGGCACCACTGAAGGCTTCATGATCCATCTTAAGGCATACGAGTCGTTTGTCCCTCCTTTTTAATGATGGAAATTTCGAGATAGTTCTATACTTAGAATCATTCCTTGGGGTGATAACTTCATGAAACACCTCACCATGAATCATGGTAAGGACAACAAGACCCCCACACGGACTGTGAAGAGTCAAACAACCCATTTGGGGTCTCCTAGTTGCTTGCCTTAGCCAAAATAACGAGGAAACTCCTACAGAGATAGGCTTTATAAAAATAGACATAACTTCTCAATCCAAACTCTGAATTAAGCTAAACTAAATGTGTTAGAAATATAACTCAAATAGCTTCAATTTTATAGGTCATCGACTACCCAGTCATTCTTATTCCAAAAGATATGACCATTTAAAGACGACCCTTCCATCGGTTCATGTGGAAAGCTTAGCCAATGGGATGTCCTTGAACATGGATTAATAAAAGAGACCTATCAGGGCCATAAACCACATAAAATAAGATAATAATCAATGTGCTTTATATTAATATTGTCTCCAAAATCTAGGTCCTTATACCATAGGTCGAGGTACAGGCTGGGGCCAAGGAGAAACACTGGTAAGAGATTATGAGTGGGGTATCTCTCTTAAGACAACTATGGAGCCTAGAGAGGAGTAGGTTTCTCATGACTCTATTGCAATGCCATTACTTTAGGATATGTTTTTCAGAGTTCTGTAGATGCTAGAGACTTTGGGGCAGACAAGTAGCCTAATTGATACATCAAGTACTTCATAGACACGGGTTAAGGTTCAACCCCTAGATCAGCAGCAGGCCCTTATAGACCAGGTACAGGTGAAGCAACCACTAGCAGTACCTATTATTGATATTCTCTATTAGTTGTCTTCACTAATGAGGAACAACGTGGGTATACAAGGTTTAGGAAGATTGAGCCACCTCGATTCTAGGGTGGAAAGGCCAAGGATGCACATGAGTTTTTAGTTACTTGAGATTGTGTGGTTGGTAGAGACTTATAGTGTACGATATGTTACTCTTTAGTTTCGTGGACTAGCCAGGGAGTGGTAAAGGACCTATTTGGGATCATTTCCTATTGATTTTCCTTTGATGACTTGGGAGGCATTTTCTAGTGCCTTCTATAACAGGTTTGTTCCTTGGAGTGTTCATGAGCAAAGCTGTCTAAGGTTTGAGACAGGGCACTATGACCATTTAAGAGTCTAAGGTCCATTTTTGTCAGTTGGCCAACATGCTACCACAATATTCTTATGGAGGCAGAAAGAGTTCACCGATTTATGAGAGGTTTGGCTTATTCTATCAGATAGTCAGTGTTTTGGGTCTAGAGATGGAGCATTTTTTTAGTCCATGGTTAGTGCCACCGAGAAAATGAAACTCATGTAGAGAGAAGTTTAGGGACCATAAAAGGGTCCATACTTCGGGACAGTTCTTGGTTACCTCGTCAAAAGGAAGAGGTATGACTAGGAGAGATAGATCATTTCAGCACCGCAAGGTTCATGTAGCCTTGCCAACTTTAGAGGGGGGATGAGGTCCTCATAATTCTTATAGTTTAGGTTAGAGTTCCTCTGGTTCCCAGCAAAGGCCTACAGGTTGAGGTGGCTACTGTATCCCTCTTGTTCCATCACAATAACTACCTACCCACAATCTTATTTTTGGATGTGGATCTTCTGATCATCTGATTCAATAGTGGCCCATGCAAACTCATTTTAGGCCCCATCGTTCTTACTCTGTAGCACTGGTTAGAGATCTGGCACTATAAACTAGAGGTTAAACCTCATAGACTAGGGGCTAGGGTAGAGGTCATACCGATGCAGGTGGATGCACCAAAGGTAGAAGAGCAGGTGATATTTCCACACATTCTGATGGTAGAGGGGCATCTTCTACTAGTGGAGGATGGGGAGGCCATTGTTGTGCTTTCCTAGGTAGAATCGAGGCCGAGGTCTCTAATGCTATCATCACAGGTATTTTTCTGATTTGGCATCGCCCTACATCTATGTTATTTGATCTTAGCTACACTTATTCTTATGTGTCTGAATATTTCTCCTTAGGGTTTGATATGCCATGTGATACTATGTCTGTGCCTGTTCATATTTCAACCCCAGTAGGTGAGCCCTTAGTAGTAGATCGGGTGTACCGATCTTATATTGTGACTTTGGCTGGCTATGATACTTGGGTAGATATGATCATATTACACATGGTAGATTTTGATGTTATTCTGGGTATAGATTGACTATCTTTCTATCATACTACTCTTGATTGTTATGCCAAGACCGTTACCTTAGTCATGCCAAGTAGGCCAAGGATAGAGTGGACGGGTTCAAAGGGTTCCTATCCTAGCAAATTTATATCTTATATTCAAGGCCAAAAGTTGATTGATAAAGAGTATTTAGGTTACTTGTCCTTTGATTATGATATTGCTGTTGAGTCACCTTTTATGGAGTCTATTTTGGTGGTTTTTGAGTTTCTATATGTGTTCCTTATTGATCTATAGGTAGTCCCTCCTGACAGGGACATTGATTTTTCTATCAATCTTGAGTCGAGACTAAGCCCATTTTTATTACTCCCTATTGTATGGTTGTAGCTGAGTTTAAGAAGCTAAAAGAACAACTCCAAGATCTATTGAGCAAGGGATTTATTTGCCTTAGTATTTTACCTTGGGGTGCCTCAATCTTGTTCATGAAGAAGTAAGATAGATCCATGAGAATGTGTATTGATTATAAGCAATTGAACAAGGTGACTGTCAAGAACAAGTACCCAATTCTTCGTATTGATGATTTATTTGATCAACTTTAGGAAGATGCTATCATTTTCAGATTCGGTTATTAGATATCCCTAAGATAACCTTTAGGAAAAGATATGGCCATTATGAGTTTCTTGTTATGTCCTTTGGTTTGACTAAAGCTTTTGCAACATTTATGGATTTGATGAACGGGGTGTTCTAGCCGTATCTAGATTTGTTTGTGATCGTATTCATTGATGACATCTTGGTCTATTCCAAAATTGAGGAGGAACATGTGAGGCATTTGAGAATTGTGCTCTAGAGACTTAGAAAAGAGAAACTTTATGCTAAATTCTCTAAGTGTGAGAGTTTTGGTTGAGCTACGTGTCATTCTTGGGGCACGTGGTGTCTAAGAAGGGCATTTGAGTTGACCCAATGAAGATTGAGGTCATTCGAGGTTGGACTAGGCCTACATTAACTACAGAGATTCATAACTTTATGGGTTTGGTTGGTTATTATTGCTATTTTGTGCAGGGCTTCTCTACTATTGCATCTCCACTGATTAGACTTACTTAGAAAAATTATTATTTCACTGGTTCAATGAGTGTGAAGAGAGATTTTAAAAGCTCAAGTTATTGTTGATTACAACTTCTATTTTGACCTTACCAAAAAAAGGTGTTGATTTCACGGTTTATTGTGATGCTTCGGGAGTGGGGTTAAGTGGTGTGTTAATGCAGAAAGGGAAGATTATTACTTATGCTTCTAGGTAGTTGAAGGCTCATGAGAAGAATTATTCCACTCATAATTTGGAGTTGGCTGCAGTTGTATTTGTATTGAAGTTATGGCATCACTATCTATATGGGATCCATTGTGAGATCTTTACTGACCATCGCAACTTACAATATATTTTCAGATAGCACGATCTAAATTTGAGTCAAAGAATGTGAATTGAGCTCTTGAAAGACTATGATTTGACTATTCTCTATCATCCCAGGAAGGCCAATGTGGTGGTTGATGCTTTGAGTAAGAAGATTTCTAGTATAGGGAATCTAGCAGTTATTCGGGTTGAGGAATGACCATTAGCTAGAGATGTTAAGAGGTTGGCCAATGGATTAGTGAGGTTATAACTTTCCGACTAGGGTGGGATGCTTACTTTTATTAAGGCTCACTCATCTTTGATGGATTAGATTTATGAGAGGCAGTTTGAGGATGAGAAGTTATGTATTATTTGAGACAAAGTGACTAGAGGTAAAACTAGAGAACCTATGGTTGATTCTGATGGTGTTTTAAGGATTGAGAGTCAATTTATATGCCCAAGGTAGGTGATTTGATCAGACTGATTCTTGAGGAGGCTTATTGCATTATTGCACTAGATATTTTTATTTATCCAGGGGTGGTCAAAATGTATCATGACTTGAACCAACATTAACTGGCGGTATGACATGAATAAGGATGTCTTAGAGTTTATTGCTAGATGCTTGACATGCCAGCAGGTCAAATATGAGCATTTAAGACCAGGTGGAGAGCTATAGTGGATTCTCATTCTTGAGTGGAAGTAGGAGCGTATTACCATGGACTTTATAGTTAGGTTGCCTCCTAAAGTTAGGTTTTTTTATTCTATTTGGGTAGTAGTTGATTGATTGACCAAGTACACCCATTTTATCCGATCAAGGTGAAGTATACAACTGAGAGACTAGCCAAACTCTACATTAGTCAGGTTGTGAGGCTTTATGGAGTCCCGATTTCCATCATGTCAGATCTTGGTTCGTTATTTACTTCATATTTTTGGAGGGTCTTACTGCATGCTTTGGGTATCTATTTAGATATGAGTACAACTTTTCATCCCCATATTGATGGGCAGTCTGAGAGGACCATTCAAGTTTTAGAGGATATGCTTTGAGCATGTGTCATTAATTTTGGTGCCAGATTGGATCAACTCTTGGCCTTAGAGGAGTTTGCGTACAAATAGTTATTATTCCAGCATTCAGATGGCCCCCTTTGAGGCCTTGTATGGCCGGAGGTGTAGATCGCCTATTAGATGGTTTGACTCTGTAGCGGTGGAGATCATAGGTGTAGATATGTTGAGAGATGATCTAGAGAGGGTGCGGTTGGTCCAGAGTAGGTTGGTTACAACCTAGAGTCATTAAAACAGTTATGCTGATAGACGGGTTTGACCTTTGGAGTTTATGGTTGGTGGTATAGTATGGTTGAAGGTCTTACCTTTGAAGGGTGTTATGAGGTTTGGGAAGAAGGGCATGCTCAGTCTGAGGTTTATTGGTCCTTTTAAGATCTTGGATAGTATGAGAGAGATGACTTATAGATTTTCCTTCCCACCTAAATCTATTTTTAATTATTTTTGTATTTCATGTCTCAATGTTGTGGCATTTCATTCCAAATGAGTCTTATGTGATTTCCATGGATTCAATTGAATTTGGCACAAATTTAACTTATAAGGAGCAATCGGTGGCCATTTTAGATATGAAAGTGAGGACGTTAAGGACTAAGGAGATTGTTTTAGTAAAGGTCCGGTTGAGCCATAAGCCCGAGTGTGAGGCTACATGGGGGATAGAGTCAGATATGTGCGCCTAATGACCTTAGCTTTTTGAGCCTTTGAGTATGCCCCTTATATCATGTTCAAGGATGAACATTATTTTTAGTAGTGGATGATGTAATGACCTTGAAGGTCATTTTTAGCATTTTCAACAAAAAATACCTTTTCGCCCTTCCCAAAAGTTGCCTTGGGTTATTTTTAATTGAGTCTGAAAGTCAGATTTTCAAAACTTTGTAAAAGTTGGAGTTTTGCTAAAGAAAGAGTTTTTAAAGGCTTAAAGTTGGTAATTTTGAGTTTTTTTTGTTCATCTTGAGTTTCAATTGTTGGAATTCAATTATGTCAATTCTATCAGCTCTAGAATACCGAATCTGGTCTAGCAAAACTTACAGATTTGGAGTTAAAATAGAGATTTTAGATCCAAAGTTGCATTTTTAGTTGATTTTGGATCATAGTTTGACTTTGGACAATATTCAGAGTTTGGAAGCTTGAATCAAAATTTTGATAGTTTTTGTGGTTCTAGGTGGTGAAACTAATGCTAGAAATATTCTAGTGTTAATTTTTTTGAGTTTCTGAGGTTATTTTGAGTATTTGAGTCCTAAACTAGTTTAAACATCATCTCGGATTCTTGGCCAAGGAGGTCTCAAATTCAAATTCTACGATTCCATTGTGTCTGAAATATCATTTTTGGTAGGGTTCCATATTTGGTTTTTATTTACGGGGTTCTAAATGAATCTCGAGGGTCCATGTTATGATTTACCCATGTTATGTTTTGTTATATCTGGTGAAAGTAATTTAGTTCTCTGTGTTCGCGGATGAGGGTCTGCGTTCATGAAGCGTACGCGTCTAGACCTCTATGTTTGCGAAGGTGAGGTCTGCATTCTGTAATGACTGTCTGAGTCATTTCTATGGTTTTATAGTTATTTTATTGATTTGAGCATGCATATAATGTCCTCGGTCCATTGGTGATTTGTTGGGACGGTTGGGATGGTTATTGGTTGGGTTACTTGGGAGTTATGTGGATTTTTGAGTTAATCGGGAAGTTACACCTATAAAATAAATTTTCAAGTAAAGTCCTAGTAAACGGTTTTGGAGCAGAATTCTGATGATTCCATTAGCTCTGGAATTCAAATTAGGGTAGGAACATGTCCAGTGCAATTATATCATGGCTTGCAAATTTAACCGACAAAACTAATTAATAGCCTTGGGAATCATGCTGCAAAAGAGAATTTTGATAGTGTGGTTAGCTCTGGAACATCGAGTTTTGTCTAGGATGACCCTTCATTTAATACCGAGGACGTCTTGGTGGTTTGACCCCTCGGGGGCTTTCCGTTAAAAGTTGCAAATAAAGAACTGGGACCCTCACTTATTGTGGGAAATTTCATTGGAAATTCTGATTGCATCATTGGGTCCGGAACGACGAAATTCATATGGTTATATAGTTTATTTGCGAAAATTGAAGTTCAAACGAGCCCAAAACAGAGGAAAAAAGGATTGGAAGGTTGCTTAAAAAGAGCGAGCGACGTAGAATTAAGAGATTCTGCCACATGGCGGCATCAGAATGTGCCATGTGGCAGTGACATGGGAGCTGATACTAGCTATATATATGTCTTATTTCCAGGAAGAAAGTATATACGTATATATATATATGCAACTTTGCACCACAATTCTGAACTCATTTTTCATCCAATTTGAGTGATTCAAAATGCTACGTTGTATGGATTTTCATGAGAAACACCATGGTAGTCTCAGATTTTCAATTTTGGCATGTATTTCTAAGTAAAATCTCTATTTTTTGTGAGTTATATATAAAAAATGAGTGAAAACTTTACATTGTGATATCTCGGTCAATTCCCAACAGAATTAAGTAAAATTTATGTCTAATTTTTCTATTTTCCAAGGGGAACATTGTGGTATACTTGGATCTTGTTAATTTGGCTGTATTTTTGCAAAATTTGATCGAGAAATTATGTATGAAATATTTTTGATAAGAAATACAACTTCATTTTTTAGCCGTTTCTCTGTGTTCTGGGACCTGTTTTGGGCTCAATTTCAAGCAATGGACCAGGAGTGATGTAGGGATAATTTTTGGAGGTTGGTTCAGCATTTTGGGTGTGGGATCTATTTTTCCTTATTCTAGTCGTAATTGATGTAATTTAACCCATTTTTTGAGATCTTACCACCAATGTGGTCGTGTTAACCTTGTGGAATTTATTTTGACAATTGAGTAGTGTCTGGAGTCTATCAGGAAGGGATAAGCTCAAGCGAACTGATCAAGAGCATAAGGAACTACCTTCCAAGTAAGCTAGGTTTCTCTAAACCTTAAACTGAGTGAATGCTTTGTATATTTGAGCCAGTATGTGTGGGAAATATGTTGTTAATGGATTAAGGTGTGAAGTATGCATTGTTTATGCCTGGTTGTGCTCTATATGTGTATATATGATGATATGGGATGGTAGTTGTCGTGTTGAGGGTTGTGTTAGTTGTAGCTTCTATACTGCTGAGTTCTGGTACCGTCAAACTATAAGAGAGCCTGATAAAGGCTAGATTGGGCTGAGGATATGTGACAGGTATGTACACTGAGCTAGACTCTTGCTTGTATGTATGTGTGTCTTGAGGCTAGTGAAATATACTTGCTTACGAGACTGACACATGATTATTAATTATGTGTTGTACTGTGGCCTGATTATGAGTTGAGCTATGGTATATAGGTGGTGTGTGACTAGTTGTACTCCGTATGTGTAGTATGTGATGTTATGGGGTTGAACCCCTATGTTGGTAGTTGTATTAGCTGTAGTTTTGATATTGATTGGTATTATTGACTATAGGTGTAACAACCCAAAAAAATTTGAACCTCGTAATGTTTACTGAGATCTTATTTGAACCTATCTTGGTTGGATAATAAGCTTCATGAATCTCTCTTGAGTGGTCGTGTTCAAGGAAATCACATTGGTTAAGTTTTGCTTGACGTTTGGTGGTAGTACTAACTTTAAATGGCCATATATCTTAGTACAGGTAGAACTGAGAGGGCCACGACCTATCAAATTGAAGATCTTTGAGTTATCTTTCCAACACACTTGGTTTCACTTGATTCAAAGTTTGGATGAAGAAGTTATAGTCTTTATGGTGAGACTACCTGTGCAGGGACTTGTTTCTGGAATTTTGGTTAAGGCACTGCCTCATGGTGGCCTTCACGGGTCGTGTGCCATCTCATGGTCCATGAGGCAGACCATGTGACCTCTCATGGAGCGTGGTAAGATATTTCGGGATAGTATCGACTTAACAATTGGTTCTATGTATAAAGTTAACATTCCGTAAATCATGTCATTGACAAATGGAGGTTCACGGACCGTGTGAGGCCTCATGGACTGTGAACCAGTCCGTGTAAGGATGCAAGCCAATGCCCTAGACCAAGTGAGGCTCCACGTACCACCTCACGGTCCTTGTGAGGCCTCACGGCTCGTGAAGCCGTTCGTATGATTGTGGGAGGAAATTTTTTCTAAGTATGGGATTGCAGTCTTGGACTTTAGTCGATGAGGAGTTTTCTATGTGTAGCCTCACGGTGGGGTTCATGGGCCATGAGTCACTACACTGTCCGTGTAGGTGTCATTTTCAATTTTTCTTACCCGTTTCATTAATGGTTTAATGGTAATTTTGGCTATTTCCTAAGGATGTTTTAGACTTCCTACGCCCTCCTAAACCCCAGAACTTAGCCTATACACTCTTATTCAATTCAAACTCTTCCAAAACACTTAGAACTATTTTCAAACTCTCTCTTCCAAAGGTTCTTCCTAGTGTAGCTTGAAGATTGGAATTGGAATTCAAAGGAGTCTTCTTCTTCAATCACTCTTCTCTCTAAAGCTTCTTGATTATCAAGGTATGTGGGAATTTTTTTCATGGATACTTTCAACCATGAAGCCCCAAATTAATTTCTTCAATTGATTTTATGAAATTATGCTTGCTTTGAAATTGGGTCTTTAAAATTATGAATGATTTAATTAAATTAAAGTATGGGCTATATATATTTGTTGATTTTAAAGTGAATTAAGCCCTAATTTGTTGAATTCTATTGGTTTATGAAGGTTCAACTATGCATGTCCCCTTATTATTTAAATCTACGCATGGGTGATATTATTTAAGCTTAATTGTCAATTTAACTTTGAATTTCATATGGATTCTTCCTATTATGAATTCTAATTTCCCATGCTATTCTCATCATCATTCATGGCATATGCATGCTTGAAACCTGATTTTTGAGGAAATTCTTGTTATGGGCTAGTCCCACCTTGCCTTGATTTGACTTAATCTTGGAAAGACATGGGATATGACTAGAATATGATCACATCTTGTCTTGAATTGAATCTTTGAGCATCTTGGGTGTTTACACCATCTTATACTTGCATTGAATGAGCTACTCCTATGCATTGATCCTTGCACTTGATACTTGAATTCTTGTTTTGGCTTTTGAGCCTAATTTTTGCATTGTGTTGATTTGAAAGACAAACCTCCATTTGAAATCACGTATATGTATATGTATTCCCGTGGGATGAGACTTAGTACCAAGGGATTGGAGTCGGGATGGACTATCTCCAAGGGTCCATACTCTTTTCCATCAAACTATGTGCCAATATGGAATTCTCCCTTCTTGGGATTGACTTGTATTTCCCCTTTTTAGGGTGACTTAGGATCTACCTGGAAAGTAGTCCAATTCCAAGTAGTAGCTCATTTGGTCTCTCTTGTTTTCAGTTGAGGTCACATCCCCACTATGAATATGGAACTATCACATTCATGCATCATGGATTTCATAGCATATTGAAATAATATCCTTCCTTGCTTATATACTTCTTTCTATATATATGTGACCTTGCCATCTAACTTGTTTGTAGGTTCATGTTTATATGCATTGCATACTCGCATACTTAGTGCATTATATGTGCTAACCCATATTCTTTATCTACATGATCTAACCATGTAGGGGCCGGAGTTAACATCCATCCATCTTTGGATGGCTAGCTTAGTGATCTCGAATTTTTGCTTGTGGTAAACCCTTTACTTCAAGGGCAAAACCCACTTTCCTCTATCTTATGTTTGGTTATGTCTTTTCTATCCTATGACTTGATGGTGAGCCCGGGTTATGTCGTGGCCCCCGTCTTATCCTATGTAGAGGCATTGTTGGACATATCATATTCTATTGTATGCCCACATTATATGTTTGTTTGAGATGCTATGACTATATCATGTTTTGGCTATAATTATGCTTATGTTATTATGACTTGATTTAATGAGAATGTGCTTATGTGGAAAGTCTCAAGTCCCTTCTTTCCCCCATAGCTTGAGTCATACTTACCCGCCCCTTAGAACGTACTTGTTATGTGCTATGTGATTCATACAAATTCCTTTCCCGATTACATCCCCATAGCTTGAGTCCAAAGCCCTGAAATTCCTTAGAATTATGTGCTACTTGTTATATTACGTACTTTCGAACTAATGATATGTAAATCGATGCTAAAATGGCTTGATTGAGGGCTCTCAGGTTCTCATTCGCCGTGTCACATCTAGGCCGTATTCTCGAATCGTGACAAAGATGGTATCAGAGCACTAAGTTTATAAACGGTCCTCGAAGTCCAACATGCCACGTCAAGTAGAGTTTTATTCATGGGTATGATACGCGTCATACCTATGAGTGAGAGGTTATGACGATGTTTTGGAATTGTGTCACTTCATTGCCCCTTATATCGTACTATGAACTATTTTATGAGGTTTCTTGAATTTTTGGTCTCCTTGTCCCTCTTTCAGAAGATGCCTCCATTTAGAGCTCCTAGACAGGCCTCAGTTTATGAGCAACAAGCCCCTCAAGAGCCTAGGGGAGAGCAAGTGACTCATGCTGAGTTTTGAAATATTGTTGCTATGGTGGCTCAAGTAGTGACCAATCAGGCTCGACCGACAAATCCTACTCATGGTAACACCCCATTGGGTGAGGGACTTTCACTCAGATGAATCCCCCGAAGTTCTTTGGTTCAAAGGCTGATGAGGATGCCCAAGACTTCGTTGATGAGATCACTAAAGTATTGAATGTCATGGGTATGAGTTCTGAGAAGAAAGTTGAGCCGACTGCTTATCAGTTGAAAGATGTGGCCCAGGTGTGGTACGATCAGTGGTTGGTTGAGAGGGTTGCTGATGTTAAGTTGATTGGGAGGAGTTCAAGGTTGCTTTCCCATACCATTTCTTCCCTCTTGAACTTAGGGAAGCCAAGATGACTGAATTCATTAATCTCAAGCAAGGTGGCATGTCTGTGAGAGACTAATCTCTCAGGTTCATCAAGCTCTTGAAGTATGCTCCTATGCTAGTGGTTGATCCCCATGCAAGGATGCACAAGTTTATCTCTGGAGTTTCTGATTTGGTGATGAAGGAATGTCACACCGCTATGCTTATTTGGGAGATGAATATGTCTAGGCTTATGATGTATGTTGAACAGATTGAAGGGGAGAAACTCAAAAAGAGAAGGGTGAATGATTTTAAGAGGGCCCGATTTGAAGGAGGTTCTCTAACTCTGGAAGTGGTGGTGGAAATGGTTGGTTCCAACAAGGCCAAGGCTTAAAGGTGAGGTTTGCTAATACTAGGGTACCCCCTCCCAAGGCATAAGTTGGGGGTGGACCATGGCCTCCTCGATGTGGCCAGTGTGGGGGAAATCACTTGGGTGAATGTAGGAAGATTTCAAGTGGTTGTTTCTGATGTGGAAGTCTGAACCATAAGGTTGTTGATTGCCCCAAGAATACAAAGAAGGGTCCAGTAGTTCCAGGTGGTCAAGGGCAGCCAAAGACTCAAGTTGGTGGTGCTCCTAGAAATAATAGGTTCTATGCTCTTCATGCCAGACAAAAGGTGAATGAGGCATTGAATGTGGTGACTAGTATGTTAAAAGTCTTTGATTTTGATGTTTATGCTTTGCTTGATCTAGGTAAAAATTTATCTTTTGTGACTCCTCTGTTGGCTGTTAAATTTGGTTTAAGTCCTAAGACTTTGAGGGAGCCTTATTCGGCTTATACTCCCGTGGGTGAGTCTATCATTGCCCAAAAAGTGTATTGTGGTTGTCTTGTTTCAGTCTTGCATAGAATCTTTCCTGGTGACTCGTAGAGCTTGCGATATTTGACTTTGATATTATTCTTGGGATGGATTGATTACATGCGTCGTATGCCTCGATTGATTGTAGGATCAGAAAAGTCAAATTTCAAATTTCTAATGAACCTATCTTGGAATGGGAGGGTAGTGATTCCGTTGTTAAAGGCCAATTTATTTCCTATCTCAAAGCCCGGAAGATGATTTCTAAGGGGTGCCTTTATCATATTTTAAGGGTTAGAGATGTTGAGACGGAGTCACCTACTATCGAATCAGTTCCGGTGGTCAATGAATTTTTCGAGGACTTGCCCGACATTCCTCCTGAAAGAGAGGTAGATTTTGGCATAGATCTCCTTCCAAACACTCAACCTATTTCCACTCCTCCTTATCATATGGCCCCGGCTGAAGTAAAAGAGTTGAAGGATCAATTGAAGGACCTATTGGAGAAAGGCTTTATTAGGTCAAGTATTTCACCTTGGGGTGCTCCCGTATTGTTTGTAAAGAAGAAGGACGGTTCACTCGTATTGTGTATTGACTATCGGCAATTGAACAAGGTGACCATCAAGATTAAGTATTCGTTACCCCGGATAGATGATTTTTTTGTTCAACTTCAAGGAGCCACCCACTTTTCAAAGATAGATCTTCATTCGGGTTACCACCAGTTAAAGGTGAGGGAGTGTGATATTCTTAAGACAGCTTTCCAAACTTGGTATGGACATTTCAAATTTATGGTGATGTCATTTGATTTGACCAATGCCCTGACGGTGTTTATGGATCTTATGAATCGGGTGTTCAAGTCATTCCTTGATAGTTTTATGGTTGCCTTTATTGATGATATCCTGATTTACTCCCGAAATGAACGGGAGCGTATGGATCACTTGAGATTAGTGCTTCAGACCTTGAGGGAGAAGTTATTTGTCAAGTTTAGTAAATGAGAGTTTTTGTTGGAAGAAGTTGATTTTTTTGGACATGTGGTATCCGATGATGGTATTAAGGTTGACCCCAAGAAGACTGAAGCGATAAATAATTGGCCTAGACCATTGACCCCTTTCGATATTTGAATAAATCTCATTTTGAGGCATATCTATTCGATCCAAAATTTGTGCTTGTAAAGTTTGTGTTGGTTTTTTCTTATCGTATAGTTAATTCTTGCATATATGATACCTTATATTCGTAATCAGTCTCTCCAAGTTATCTTCTGTTTTAAATCATTTAACTTCATATCACTTTGTTTTTCAGTATTTTGCTTGATTGAGGTTTAGTCTACACTATCATTTATATGTGTGTAATGATTGTTGTATAGGATCCGTGTTTCTTGGCTTGACGTTCTCTTCAAAAATTATAATTTTGAGTGTGTTGCCATGGTTCCTGTGTGATTTAATCATAATCAATTTTGAAATAATCAAATGATTTGTGTTCAATTCCTTTCGTCGGTGATAAGTCCATCCTGTTACCAGATTATTTTCGTCTTAGTGCTATTCTTTTCTTGATTATCTAAATAAACATTCACTTCTTCATGAGCTGGTCTAAGTGTTTCTAATGTCCCTATTTGAGTTTTATTGTTTTGTTTATCTCTGTTGAGTTTACATCCTGCTCCTTTTCTTAGTTTTAGTTTACTCTTCACTGGGATATAGTTTGCCTTGGCTTTACTACTCCTCTTTATTTTTTTAATGTATTAGGAAGATAAGCGTGTATGTGTTGCCCATGAACTCCAATATTTACTAGAATATTTCTTTTTTCCTTTAGTTTCTTATTGTTCTTTAATATTATTTAGAAATTGTTTGACATACATCTGATGATTCTTAAAATTTGTGGAAATCAAGTGATCTTGTTTTTTCAAATTTGGTTTCTCTCTGAAAAGATCAATACCATGTTCAATCTTAGCGTTAATCCATGTACTGTTGCACTTTTCTGACAATGATGTTTTCCTTCCTTTTGTAAATGATTGTATGCTTTAGAATTAGGAAGATATTCTTTATTTCTGACAACATTGTTTCTGTGGGATAGAGTGAGATCTTTTGAAAACTAAGGCATTTGTGATGATATGTCCTGCTCTGTCAAGTAACTAGAGTTTGTTTACTCTCCGGTATACTGGCCAAAATGGTGTGTTGGTCTCTATTCACTTGCATTATAAGATAGTAGGCAATTGAGACTTAGTCACCATGCCCTATCTTGTGCACTTAGCATTTAATTTCTCTGAAAATATTCATTAACATGTTTGAATGCTCATCACTGCTATGAGAGTTCTTTGGTTGCTTTATGCAATGGGACAACCATTAATGGAGTTCCTTAAAGTATTTTTATGTATTTCTTTGATCCGTTTCGAATGGGTAGACTTATGTGTGTGTTTTTTATTTTGGATCCATGTGATGTTGATCCGAGTTCATTTTAAACTCTACGCTTGTATGTTGAATCACTTCCTTCTCAATTCAGCTTATACATTCGAAAAAGGGGTTAGTCATCGATTTTCGAAACCAGAAAGATGGTTGTATACACTAGTTATACAATGATATACAACTAAGATATACATTGATAAAAAGGGACTAAAGGCCCAATCTCAACAATAGGTCACAGGGATAGGAAATTGGGTTTAAAGGTCCATAATTTGCAACAACCTCTTTTGATGGAAATGGACCAAAAGGCCCAAAACACTTCTAACTCTCTTCTTTTATATTGTTTATTATTTTTACATATTTGTATTTAGTTGAATACTAACGTTTATTTATTTAAGTTTAACTTAATTAAATTCCTCAAACGTCAAACTATTTTTGTCTTGCGTTAATGATTACGTGTTTTATTTATTTAATTATTTTTTTGGGAATTCATTAAAAAATGATCGAGTTGTTAGTTCCTTTTTCAAGAAATAACAATAAATAAAAATAATATTTTATTTAAAGCTTCAAGTCATCTTCAAAATTTTGACAAATATCTCTATATTTTGGTTATTTATTACTTTTCGTTCGAAAAAATATACTTCTTCTTTACTTGAAGTACCCCAAAGTCCTTTTCTTAAAATGAGTGTCTTCCTCTGCACTTAGTGAATTTCTATAAATACTCTTTTCTTTTCAAATTGTCCCAAGGCATCTTAGTTAAAATTTTAGAAGTACGAGTTCCTTTTAAATTCTAAGTCTTTAAAAGATAGGTTATTTTTCGTAAATCATCTAATTTATTTAAATAGGCTTTTACCTAAATTATTTTATATTTTAAGGTTTAAATTATTTTAGAATAGTTAGTCAAGTTAAGTTTAAAATCGTCGGATAATCGTGTGTTAGAGATCATTTTAAGTGCTAATATCTTCTTAAAATAGTAATAGGAATCCGAACTCTTTTCTTTGAGTTTTTGGACTTTTTCTGTTAGAGTCTTAAATTTTTTTATAAGTTTTCTTATTTTCTTTAAAAAATTAAGTGGCGACTTACTCTTTTATCTTTTCGAAAAATTGGTTTCTCTTAAATTATTTAAGTTTAAATTATTTTTTTCTTAAAAGTAATTTTTACGATAAACAGTGTCGGCCATGCCAAGTGTACCCTCCCGGGGCGTGACAGATACTCCTCCCAAGACTCAATGCTCATAAATAATCAATCCAATCAATGAGTCTCATAAGGACTTCTATCAATTCATCAATTCTGTCACAATCGAGTCTTTCGGCCTATCAACCATCTAATCAATTTTCAAATCACATCTTTCAACAATTCGACCAATCAATTATATCTATCTTTCAAAAGTGAATTAGACAATCACGTAGGAGGACTTTAAATTTAGACCAATCTTTTAGAGTTCAATTATGAATACTCACAGGACCATCAAGTTCTATCAATTTATCATCATTCCCACATCACAATCACAATCAACATTTCAAATCAAGGCTCTAGACTCAATCCCTAGGTTCATTCATGCAATCTTGTATTAAGTAATATATAGAGTTTGTAAAATAACTCATGTAAAGTATTTAATCAGTAAAATCAAGTTTATGATGATCATCAACATATGAAAATACATAGAATGTACATAATGTATAAGAAAACATTCATAGAAAACATGCATAAAGGTTAACACTTTCACAATCTCTCTACTACTATCAATAGGGGCACATGGAAGAACATTCTCATGTTTTAATTTAGTCTTACATACTTGGGATGGAATGAAAAATCAGACAACGAAGATTAGCTTTGAATCTCTTGAACCCTAGCCTCCTCTTTTCTCCTTAGCCCTAGTTTGAAGATGAATTGGCATAAATGATTAAAAATTCACGCTTAGGAATTGATATAGGGTTGAAAATTATCTCAAAATGACAGGTTTTTAGACTTGGATGGGTGGGAAAAGGATTAGAATGTCCTTGCTTTCAAAACTGACTGTCAAGTACCGCGATGGGGCAAGTCTGCGATGCAAACTTGTCGCGCTTTAGTTCATTTTTTGACGGAAAACTTAAAACGTGTTTAAAAACTATTTTTCTATAAAATAACACATATATCACATTTTTTCAAATGCCTTTTATGTGTATTTTATGAAATCGCACTTGTTCAGTGCATTTCACGAACAAAACTCAAAAATGAACTATTGTAGGGCAGGTCCTCAACATAGACCTGTCGCGTCACTTTCTGGTTTTGTAATTTTGCTCCAAAAAATTATCTTTTGATCTGCTTGCTCTAAAATTCAACCAAGATTCTTTTTTTCACATAATATTTCGTGTTGATCACATTTCTGACCTCAAATTTGCCAAAAATATTTGAAAAGATGCGTTATGCGAGCGTGTCTCTCATCTAGGGGTATTTTTGTGGGTGTTACAAAAATATAGTAGAAAGCATACACGAAGAGGGGGGGGTGTGTGCAGAAATAATATTTGTAAAATATAATAAAACAAGTAGATGATACACATATTATTGCCTATAAATTTTAATTAAAGAGAAGTGAACAATAAAATAGATTTGTTTTATAGTAATAAGAAGAGAACTTAGTGATAAGCTAATAAAAGCCAATATTAACAATTTAAAACATTTTTCGTTATCTTTATTTATACATATTTGATTATGAGGGATTGAGGGTGGGGTGAGGTGGCGGTGGGATGGAGTGTAGAGAGAGACGGTATATATTTCATTGAGAAACAATATGATAGTTGAAATTACTAAAACATAATATCTTTTAATATGTTCAATTAGATATCACAATACAAAATACTTATAAATAATAATTTAATATTATTCACGCACCACACAAATACGTATACTAGTTTTATTTAAGAGATAATATCTAATTTTGCTTTGCAATGTCAATAATTAGGCAGCAGTAGAATAGATCCATTATAGTGGGATGAGATAATTTTAAAATTCTGGACGCAATTTTTCACTCAAGCTATTGATTAATAAAAATCATCATATATCATCTCATCATTATATAATATATACTATATTTAAAGCGTGAAGGTCCTTAGAAATGTTGTTTGAACTTTTTGTCCTTCATTAAAAGCCTCCGCTTTAGACAAAATAATCTTTTCACCATTTTTTAAAATTACTACATCATTATTTTAATGATATTAAATATTGACTACAACAAACATAATAAAAATTAAATGAAATTTTTTTTCTTATTATAGTTAAATTCCTACGTGGAGAATCTTTTTCCAACTAAAATAGTCTTTAAAAATTAAGTAATTTATTTTTATTGGACTCCTAAAAGATATAAAAATTAAGTTTTTTTATTAGACTCCGAAAATTACCAACTAAATATGTTATTAAATCATCTTTTCACTATTTTTCTCAAATTTTAATTTTTTTAATGTCGTCATAATATTGACTCTAAAATATATGAAAAGAAAAATTAAAAAGTCCTAAAATATATAGAAAAAAGAATTAAAAGAACTCTTAAAATAAAATAAATATTAAGGAGAATTAAGACTTTGATAAATGTACACTTAGGGGTCGTTTAGTACAAAAATGAATAACGCAGAGATTAGTAACGCATGGATTAATAATGCAAGGTTTATTTTTTATCAAATGTTTGGTACATTGCTTCTAAAGGTGTTAAAATGAGCCCAAATATAGGTAACCAGCCCAACTCGCCCAAAATTTTATGGGTTGGGCTTAAGATAATTTTAATTGGGTTCATTCTCAACCCGTTCAAGTCTTAACCCATATCAAAAGAATCTTCAATTGGGCTCAATTTGATCATCAATTTCAACCCGTTCTAAGGCTCTTTACTTACATTGATGTAATACATATTTTCTATTATTTATCTATCAATTTGTAACTTTTTATTGTTATATTTTGAGTTGAAATTCAAATTGTGATTATA
>JBCEWC010008267.1:0-20214 GCA_038996855.1 Solanum aculeatissimum | reverse complement strand
ATGGCAGCTACAGTGCCGTTTACTGGCACACGGCTCGTCAACTTGACCGTCCAGTGGCACTTAGCCAAATCTCCACATGAACTCTCGGAGGATTTTCTGTTACACTTCACGAACCACTAAATGGTCCGTTCAACTTGTGAATGCCCATGTAAGTCACCGTCTAACCTCACTTAAACCCAAAATCATCATCCAAGACTTGGCCTAGCCACTGTCCACCCTAACGGGACAATGGACGAACTGTCAAGTGTCAAACGGACCGTCCAAGGTCTAGTTGACTTGGACTTGGCTTAGGGGTTGTAGGCCACCCCAAGCTCACTGTGATCTCCCACGAGGCACTATACGGACCGTGCAAAGTTTCACGGTCCGTGTCAATGTCCTTGGCCACTTTTCTGAGCCTATCTCCAATGGCTTTTGAATTTCAGATAGTCTCACTGTTTGGGCCATATCTCCCTCACCCGAACTCCAAATTGAGTAAAACCACTTTTGTTGCAAAGCTAACTCAAAGAGATTCAATTTGAAATAATGTAGTTCACATAGTTCATCCAACATCAAAAGTTATGACTGTTTTAAGTACACTGCCAAAACTGTCCCTCTAGGCCACTTACTAGCCCAATTTGCATCCGGCCACTTAAACTCAACCTGTGGCTACAAAAACTCAATAATGGGATAATGCCAACAATAAGTAGATTTCAAAAAAATTTGGGTTGTTACAGGTGTCTCATAGAAGAGGCTCCAGTGTTGAGAAGACAATTCATGTAACCTCTATTACGGGTCGTGGAACATTATACGACCTGTAGATCTTGCCCGTAGAGCATGCCGACTCAGTTTTCCTAGTTTGATTTTGTTTTGTATTTTAGACATTATAAATAGGTTTTTAGGTTATTTTATTATAAGTTTTCCCAGAGAGTTCATGTGTTAGATAATATTTTGGTATTTTTAGTTAGAGAAAAACAACATCTTGTGTTCTTGATTCGAAATTGCAATTTTCATTGAAGAGTTAGATTTCTTGTGCTTAAATCAATTTGTGTAAGTGCTCAATTATGTTATTCCATATCATGATTCTTGCATCTACACTAACTATGTAGCTAAATCCACAACTATGTTTGTGGGAACCATGAAGAACTAACAAAGTAAAATTAAATAAATTTATAATTCTTGGAATGTGTGTAAGATTGTATTAATTAATTTTCTTCATTCTCAATGTTTTTTAATGGATGACCAACATTAAAACTCGCCTAGTGTTACTTGTTCGATCCAGAAAGTAATGAATAGAAAAAGAGAATAATTAACAGGATTCGATTGATATTTTCTTATCTAATCAACCAAATAGATCAATGGGAAGCTGTACTAGAACAATAAGTAAGGCTTAGTATTGTCACACTATGGAGATCAATCAAATTCCATAGTGAAATTTACCTCAATACTCGATCAAAGGTTTAGGTAAACTTAACTTACCGTTCTACATCTACACACAGGAAAAGGTTACAATTATCCGGTAATACTGAGTTAGGGAATCATGAGAAACACATCACCTTAGTTACCTCTTCTACTAATTTTTACTCACGTGCATTAGTTTAGGTTTAGTTTACAAATACAAAACCCTATCTTCAGGAGATAAGTCGGTTAATCACCCAACTTTGCAATTAAATTATTCTGGAGTCTACCATATTCTTTGTGGGTTCAACCCTAGCCTTGGTTAGGTTATTTACTTGGCAGCAATCACTTTATCTAAAAAAAGGAGGTGTAGCTTGGGCGACATCAAGTACTTTGGTGTCGTTGTCGGGGAATACGGCTAGATCTGTTTAGTTCAAATAAATTGGGGGTTAATCCTTATTTCCCTAATTTTACATTTCTTGTTGTTTTATTTCAGCGTGTAGGTATAGTTTTTGCACAACACTCGGAGTTGAGGCAATTCCTAACTCTATTTGACCTAGAGATCCAAAAGGCACTGAAGAGAATGGCCTAGGAAAATGTGAATAACATTATTGATAATACGATGAATGCAATACTAAATTGGAATCATGGCAACCCACCTCCACTGAATCCACCACCACAGGATCCTCTAGCCATAGCAAATCAATAAAATCAATACCGTCTAGACCCTATGGAAAAGGATATCACGAGAGCTATTATGTTACCTCCTCTGTTGGATGACACAAATTTTATCATGTTGAGTGGGTTGCATCAAATGTTGCAGAATCACGAGTTGTTCGTGGTCCTACCATTGAAGGATCCACAATTCCATCTACATAATGTTGTGTTCATCTGTAAGAGCATGATGGGAAACCAGAATCTGTCTATGAATGTCATTAGGCTTCGTATTTTCCCACTTTCTCTCATAGGCAACATAACACTATGGTTATCTGAGCTCCCACAGAGTTCAATCACCACTTGGACAGAATTCCAGAGAGCTTTTCTAGAGAGGTTCTTCCCAATCTCAAAGAAGCTGAAGTTGAAAGAATAGATCAACAACTTTGAGTAGGTGTCAGGTCAGTACCACGTGGGAGAGATTTACTAAGGGCTTGAGGAGTGTCCTAGACTACAACATTATTGATGAAGCCCTGGTGGAGATCTTTTACAAAGCCTTGGACGAGAATAGACAAGTAGTTGTTGACACTATCATGGGAGGATCATTCATAGATCGACCATTTCAGGAAGTAGCACAGAGGATGGAGAGAGTGGTCAAGATGAATCATACATGGCTGACAAGGGACAAAGCTACTATAAAAAACGCATTCTTAGTCAGTGCTAGTACGGCATAAGTAGGAGCAAGTGAAGAGGTGATGCATGAGCTTTCGAGGATTAATACTAATATGGAGTTGCTGATGAAGCAGAACCAACAAAGAGTGAATGTAGTATCTCATCAGCCCCTACAACAACCCATGTACGAGGAGCCTTATTATGTGAAGGACACTTATTTTGTGGTAGACCAGATGACGGGTTTCCAGCCCAACACCCAAGGGTCCAACCAGGACTATTGGTGCCAAGGGCAGCAAAACTAAGGTCGGAACTTTGGTAGAGATGGTGCCTTTAGAGATAACAACACGGGAGACTACTATGATAGGAATAGGGCCCAGGATAGAGATGTTGAATGGGGACACAGAGACGGCTTTAGGAATGGTCCATATGTTCCACCATACAATAGGGATTTTGGTGCTGGCACATCTCGAGTTGAGGAGATGTTTGATCATCTGCTGAAGAAGGTTGACGCTAAGGATGAGACACTAAGGGGGATGAAATCTGATATCTCCAGTATTAACTAGAAGATTGAGTCTCATTCTGTGGCCATCAAGCAGCTTGAGCAATAGTTTAGTCAGATTTCAACTCAACTAAACCAGCGCTAGAAAGATACTCTGCCCAGCAACATAATTTGAATCCCAAGAATAAAGGGCAGTCACAATACATGGTGGAAAGTAGACTATAGATCCTCCAAAGTCAGTTAATGATGACGTTGTTTGTGAGGAGATGACTGAGAGTGGGTGTGACGATAAGAGAGATGTTCATGCAGAGAATGGTGAGAGTGACATAGCGCCAATGCCACAGAAGTTAAAACCTATTCCTAGACCTCCTCCTCCCTTCCTTCAGAGACTCAAGAAAAAAGAGGAGGATGGTAAGTTCAAGCACTTCCTCTCCATACAAAGACAACTCTCCATCAATATCCCCCTACTTGAAGCATTGGAGATGATGCCCGGGTACGCGAAGTTTATGAACGATTTGGTCACAAAGAAGCGTACTATAAGTCAGGAGCTCTTACAAGAGCTTTAACATTGTAGTTCAATATCCATACGGTCCTTAGTTCAGAAACGCGAGGACCCCAGAGCATTCATCATTCCTTGCATCATAGGTGATGTAGATTTCACAAGGGAACTATGTGATCTTGGTGCCAACATTAATCTGATGCTCCTGATGAATTTTAAGAAACTTAGCCTAGCATCCCCAACCCCGATGAGTGTGATATTGTTAATGGCTGACCGAATGGTGAAGAAGCCTATAGGGATATTATATGACATTCTAGTCAAGGTGGATAAATTTATATTCCTCGTAGACTTTATGATCCTAGATTGAGAGGTCAATTTTAAAGACCCAATCATCTTGGGAAGGCCTTTCCTAGACACTGGACGAGCCCTAGTGCACATGGAATCCGACCAACTCAAGTTTAGGTTGAATGATAAAAACGTCAATCTCAACGTCTGTCAGTCAATGAAGAGGCCAGACAAGCTAAATATGGAGGTTTGGACCATTGATGAAGTCTGAGTAATTAGATTATCCAAGTCATGCCACGATAATAAATCAGGTGCTACTTTAGAGGCAACCCAAGATACTGTGTAATAATAGTAGTTTTTGTTTTATTTTTAGTTTTTGGACTTTTAGGTAGTTTAATTTATGGCTTTTTGGTTGTAAGGTATGGATATTGGACTGGTATCATATTAGGTAACAGTGTGTTTTATGTAGATTGTGCAGGTACATGACCACGTCAACCAACTTGGGTTGAAAAGACACAAGGGGTGATTTTATGACTAATTATACTGGTCGTAAATCATTGTACGACCCGTATACCAGCTCGTAGAAATATTCGAGTGACCAAACCTTATGTGTACTCCAGTCCACGGGCCAACTTACAATCCGTAGAAAATACTACGTGTCGTGAATGGGGCTCGTGGACCCCAGGTAAGTTTTGCTACCTTTTTTACCAAGTCTGGAAGGTTCTACGATACCTTTTTATGAGTCATACTTTATTGTATGGCTCGAGAACAGAATTATGGAACCCAATCGACAACCTAGGGTTCCCAGCCTCTTACAAAACTAGGATCTACGAGCCGTAGAACACTTTACAACTCATAATCAGGGTTTCATAAGATTGGGCCCAGGTTTCTTTAAACCAGACCCAGTCAGTATATACTTGGGGTCAAATTAATTTTGACCCTATTTAAACTTGAAATCTCAATAATACCCCGACCGCTCCTAAAACCCTCATTGGTCTGACAGTATTTCCAACCACCATCCCCCATTTCCAGCCACTTTTCCAGTGAACATCCAACCTAGGGTTTCGATCCCTTCTTCAAGCCTCTATCAATTTCAAATATGTTTGCATAAATTTCGATAAGTTCTCGACCTCACCACCTTAGAACTTTTTAAATTTGTTTTTGATAATAGTTGAAATATGATGGGCATGGTGTTCATGATATGATGTGGTCTTGTTTTGGCACAAATTTGGTGAATATTCATGAAATTAATGTGTTATCCCTTGTTTAAAATTGAAATTAGTAGCCATAAAATGATTTGGGTGCCAGATTATGTTAAACAAAGTTGTATGCCCATAAAATGAAAGAAAATTGGTTGAAAAGCTTGACATGAGATTGCATGTACTTGTTTGTGTTAATAAAATTGCCAAACTTCTATCAAACCGCTAAGTTAACATGCTAAATCATTTTCGATGGGGTAAATTGTGTAGAATTAGCATGTGGGGTTGGGGATTGGTATGAAATTATGAGTGGGGTGTGCTTGAGTACTTATTTTAATGTTGATAATGTGAAAATTAGTCGTATGAGAACCCATTTAATGAGCCTAGAACTTTAAGTAACTAAGAAATCAGTTTAAGAGAGACCAAAATTAGTCGTAGGAAATTCCAGTGACCAAAATTTTTGGGATGTCATCAAATGAGACCTTCTATTAGTTGTAGACTACTTTACAACTAGTAGATAGGCCTCATATGGGTCTACCTGCCAAAGAGAAGAATGGGAGTCTTATCTATGACTCAGTCCACAACTCGTAGAATGTTCTATGAGTTGTACCTGGTGTCGTAGATGACATTCCAGTAACTACAATTCTTGTGCACTGTTTCTATGAGGAGTTTTCTATGGCTCATAGTTTACACTAGGACCGTAAAGGGACCCTCATAAAATCCTATGTGGTCAGTTCAGTTGTGATTTTTTTAATTTTATGAATCATGGGGCTAATGATGCTTTCTTAATGTGTGCTTTTCAAGTTATATGGCCCCAAAGCCAAGACAGGACAAGATTAGAGCCCTCCAGCACTAGCTATGTGATGAGACTACAAATGTTAAGAGCCGCCCTGGAGTCTAGTGGCTCAATAGGGGAGCTGGGTGTCTAGCCTAATCCAGATGTCGAGCAGCCTCAGACTCGGGCTTCCACTAGACAGGCCAAATAGACACAAGCTATCGTGGTTCGCCCTCTCCATTGAGAGAGGTGCAAAGGCCATCAGTTCTATTCAGATGACCTCTTCTAAGCACGGGTCTGAGTCTGGATCCGAGGAGGGGTCAGACTCTATGTCTACAGCAGCAACCCAACCACCACCCTCACCTTCAGATGCTAGATCTAGCATGTGGTGTGTCGAGGGGATACATGCCATTTTCCAAGAGGATTTGCAGGTGAACGAGCGTGGTCAGCCAACTCGTTCCATTTTTTAGGAGTCCTGGGTTATCACTACCTAATTAGAGAGTGTCCCAGGCTTGCAGGAAACTATTACGAGATATAGACACCAATGGTTGGCAGAGCCATCAGGGAAGTATTCTCCAATCATGGTTTGAGAGTTATTTTCCTCTTATACCGCCACAGTAAGCAACTCTCTTCCCAAGGGGAAGGTGCCCCTCACCTAGACTTAACTGACACATGTGATGGTAAAGGGCTGAAAGGTGGACATTTTAGAGACTACCATCCACCGGATGCTATTTTATCCTGAGCTCCCTACCTCTAGATCTACATCAAAGTTTAAACGGAGAGTGCGGCGGACTCGAGAGACAGTCACGATGTGAGACCCAGTCCATCAGGCTAGTGTAATAAGACGGTAGCTACCCGAATTACTACATTAGATGGATATGACCCCCAGTGGGTGGCTACTTCAGCAGAGCCTATCATCAAGGTTTCTCTCAGATTTCCTGCCAAATTTTGGTGGGTGGTTATGGGATCGCTGATTCGGCCGACGCTTGCAGATAATACCTTGTTTCCAGACAGCATAGTTTAAGTTGCCAGCATCTTGGTTGGCTGTGAGATCGATTGGGCCCTGATAATATTTTAGTAGATTCATGAGGCGGCCCTGAAGAGGTCCACCTCCAGTCCCTTCCCGTGCCTCATCTACAGGTTATATTTAGCGGCGAGGGTGGAAAGTCTTCATTTGGTGGACACTATTGTAGAGGTTCAGAGGACCCTAGATGCCAGCCTGATAAAGGCTGAGGATAATTCGATGGCACTTATGTGGGCACCACAACCACCAGTCCAGATGCTACAAATGGTTTCCCTATTTCCACCACCTGAGCCTTCTACCACCACCACCACTGTTGTACCTACTGTTGAGGGCCCCCCACAGGCTGAGATAGATGTGGAGAAGGGGCCCACTACTACTATTCCTATGGCAGTGGCCACACCTACTACTTCATCACCCGTTAGCATGGCATTCATGTCGACAGTATCTTTACAGGCCTTGGTGCAGAGACAGGCCCTCAATAAATCATAAATGACTCAATTATTACAGCAGTGGAGGCCCTGGGTCTACCAGGTTGTTTCAGAGGCAGAGACCTGCATACAAGAATTTACGGTCACTGTTATTCATGACCAACTTAGACTCGTAGATGCCCGCATCAATGTATTTGAGGTGAAGGTATAATAGAGTCTCAGCACAGCCCATCCTATAGACATGACGACCGTCTAGACGAAGATTTAGCAGCTTCGGGCCCAGATGTGTTAAGTGTTGGCCACGCTAGTTGAGGTTCCACCAATTATGTTTGATGAGCTGGTGGTTGATTTGTTTGTTCTAGAGGAGCCACCATTGCCTTCCCTCTGGAAGAGGCCCCGCATAGACGACCCTGAGGTTGTGCGATTTGACATAGGGCTTACAGAGGAGCAGGAGCTCAAGCTTGCCAGAGTACGTTCGATGCAGGAAGAGGAGATCAGGAAGGCTTATGAGCATGATAGAATGAGGGGTGTTGGACCCTCCGAAAACACTCTTGCAGTTGAGGAGTCCACCAGGGATGTTGAGGGTGGACACACTCAGACAGAAAGAGGCTCTTAGAATCCCAAGTATAATTTTTTTTACCCTTGCTTTTTATTTTGATACTCTATGTGTATTCGGGACAATGCACATCTTTTTCGATGGGGTGTAGGTAGTTATAGGCCTCAGTGAAGTCTGAGTAACCTTGGTCTAAAACTATTCTAATTTTTTATTTCGAAGAATTTTCTTGCATGTGTTCTTTTTCCCTGAGGATATTTATTTTCTGTTGAACCTGCATATTTAGGATGTTTAGGTAGTATTAGTAGCATATAGTACTGATGTATATGGAACATATATGTTTTTATGAAAAAATGATACCTACCAATTTTTTATTAGTTAGCCTTGATAGCAGCCATGTATGTTTGAATGTTTCACAGTGTGTGTTCTGATAAGTAGGTCTAATGGTGATAAAAAAACATGATATGAGAGTCCATGTTGATAGTGTAATCAGTGTCATATGTGTGTGAGCTTATTTGCATGATTCATATACTGTGTTTCAATTCAAAACTTGCCTTGTTACTCTAACTTAAACCAGAGGTTAATTGGTTAGGAAAGTATCTTAGGTCTTTGTTTTCATCAGTCCACTTAGCCTAAATAACCAACCAAATGTGTAATATATCCCTTTTTCCCAATGTTTGAGCCTGACATATACCTTTTCCTTGTAAATACCTATGTAACCTAACCTTAATGAATGATAAAACCTGAGATTGGCCCTGGTTCTTCCCTGAACATTGTGCACCTTGACCGAGGCAAAAAGCCTAAGTTGAGGGTGGCTACCCACAGTGTCCCTAGTTCAAAGGATGGATATTGTGCACATCAAACTCAGGCTAAAAGCCTAAGTTGAGGGTGGCTAGTGTAAGGGAAAGTCATGAAAAATGAGGGGGAAACTAGTGATCCGAAAAAAAGGAGAAAAGGTAAAAAAGAGTGCAAAAAAAATAAAGAATTGTTGAATAATGTGCTAAGAAGAAAACGACTGTGCAAATACAAGGCATTGAGCTAAAAAATGAGTAATGCACCCTAAAAAGGGAGAATGGGATGAAAGTTATAGGTTGGTAGGGCAAAAGTGTAGAAACATGCAGTGTCAAGGAGGGTCTTTAGTCACTATGTTCCCATAATATCACACCAACGCCACCTGAGTCTACGTTACAAGCTTAGAAAGTCTTAAAGTAATCCTAGTCTAATTAGTCAAAGGTCATAGTCTTGAGAATAGGGGAAATCATATGTTATTAGTCGCAGTATTTGAATATTTTTTATGAGAGTGAGTGATCTTGTGTTTTCCCAAGTGTTGAATTTGAAAACATTATTGAGAGTATAAAATGGGACTTCTTTTTGTGAGGGCACTTGCATTGCACTGTTAATGTAAGACTAACTCAGTAATTGTGGCTTATCACTGAGCACCTTGCTTGTCATAGTTACACTGTTGAATAAATTGACCTGCATTGGTCAGCTTGATGGTTATTTGATATGTGATTTTTAAATGATGTGGGTATCTGTTCTTGAATTTGATATGATGGTTTCCATTAGATTGAGGTGTGTGTGCGTTACTATGTTGCTTATATAGATTGAGTCTGTCGCTTGAGGACAAGCAACAATTTTAAGTTGAGAGTGTTGATGTGCTGCCAAAATACAACACTTTTGATGCTTAAAACTTGATATTTTTTGTGTGCGTAAAGCGATGTTAGTAGATTTGATGTGTTTTTATGTTTGTTTTGCAGGATTACAGGGTTGACATAGTTTTTGGGCAAAGTGTGTTGAATTAGCTAACTTTTAGGGATTCACAAAATCCTTTACGGGTCGTGGTTTATTCTACGAGTCGTAGAGAGGGGTTAGTAGTAAATTCCAGTGAAGGGTGAGTTGTGGAACAAGATTCTACGACATGTGCAGATGAGCCATAAAATAATCCATTAGTCGTAGATCAGTTGTCGTACCCTGAGGGTCAGAAAATGGGGATTTATTAAAAAGTGTACAGATGAAACCCTTCACGATCCGTAAAATCTTATACATATCCATAGAAGTGTCTCGTAGAAGAGGCTCTAGTGTTGAGAAGATAATCCAAAACCCCGATTATGGGTCGTGGAATATTATACGACCCGTAGATCATGCCCGTAGAGCGTGTCGACTCAATGTTCTTAGTTTGATTTGGTTTTGTATTTTAAACATTATAAATAGATTTTTAGGTTATTTTATGATAAGTTTTCCCAGAGATTTCGTGTGTTAAACAATATTTTGGTATTTTTAGTTAGAGAAAAACAAAATCTTGTGTTCTTAATTCATAATTGTGAATTTATGTTGAAGAGTTGGATTTCTTGTGCTTAAATCGATTTGTGTAAGTGCTCAATTATGTTATTCCATATTATGATTCTTGCATCTACGCCAATTATGAATAGCTAAATCTATAACTAGGGTTGTGGGAACCATGAAGAACTAACAAAGTAAAATCAAACAAATTGGTAATTCTTGGAATATATGTAAGATTATATTAATTGATTATCTTCTTTCTCAATGTTTTTTAGTGGATGGCTAACGTTAGAACTTTTCTAGTGTTACTTGTCCAATCCAGGAAGTGATAAATAGGAAAAGAGAATAATTAATAGGATTTGATTAATATTTTCTCATCTAATCAACCAAACTAGATTAAGGGGAGGTTGTACTGGAACAATAGGTAAGGCTTGGTATTGTCACACTATGGAGATCGATCAAATATCATAGTGAAATTTACCTCTACGCTCGATCAAAGGTTTAGGTAAACTTAACTTACCATTCTGCATCTACACACAAGAAAAGGTTACAATTATCTGGTAATACTGAGTTAGGAAATCATGGGGAACACATCACCCTAGTTAACTGTTCTACTGATTTTTACTCACTTGCATTAGTCTAGGTTTAGTTTACAACTACAAACCCCCCTCCCTCTTCGGGAGATAAGTCGGTTAATCTCCCCACTTTGCAATTGAACTATTCTGGAGTCTACCATATTCCCTGTGGGTTCGATCCTAATCTTAGTTAGGTTATTTACTTGACAGCGGCCTCTTTATCCTAAAAAAAGGAGGTGTAGTTAGGGCGACATCAATGTCTTCATTCACATGTACTCTAATTGAGGATCATATATGATTTTATGCATTATTTCTAATTGAGATTGGGGATCGTTTTTGTATGTTGAGCAAAGATGATTTGAGATGTTGGTAAATATGAGCACATGTATAGGAGTAATATTCTCTAAAGTAAAGTGCCTATAGAGGTACAAAATATAAACCTTATGGATTAGATTAGTATAAGTATGATCATCTTACGGGTAGCACTTTGTGACCTTGAATTATGCTTGAACATGGCAAAAGTATGCAATTAGACTTATGCTTCAACTGAAATTATAAATTTTAGTTAATGAAAAGTTATTAGTTTTATCATATGATCGTATAATGAGATTTGATATTGCATCCACAATTGAGAAATCAACTAGTTGTTACTATGAACACTTGGGTTAAGCGTTAATAAGAAAAAATTTGGTGTAGATCTTTGGTACAACTAATGCATAGGTGGTGAAATGTGTCTCAAGAATTTTAAATAAGGATTGGTGATATCATAATAAGATCTAAGAGAGTGAATCAATATTGGAATGATAATCTTATGGATAAATAATGTCCCAACGAGTAACTTGGGGGAAGGCAACGGAGGATGTTAATAGGAGAGTGCGTATGAAAATTGGGTTAGAAAATTATTGGGTAATATTTGAAAAAAAATCTATATATGTGTGTCTTGAATATGGTGATAAACTCTTTTTGTGAATTTTGAGTATGGTAATTAGTACATTGAATTTCTTATAAAGGATATGGTAAGGTCCATAAAGAGGCGATCAATAATAAGTTAAGATACATAAATTCATAAAGATATTCATGGTATGAGTTAATGTTGATAGATAAGGGGAATTAGGTTATATGATTAGAGTTAGAAATTCAATTTCTTCATAGTGAGTCTATGTTCAAGATAGTATGTTTTCTCAAGGTATGAATTGGAAAAATATGAAGTGATTGAATTGTGTTGGATGTTGAACATTTGAAAGGACTTATGCATGATTTGAATTGTAAAGTTAGTTACTTTTAATTATTAAAGGACCTAAGGAAGAGTCTTACTTAAAAATTTTATTTAGAGCTGAGTAAGAAAAAAAAATATCATGAGTTATTGGTTAAAGGATATGATTGGTGGGAAAGTTAGTTAAAGGAATAAAAATCAAATGTATTGAACAGTTTAAGGCAATTGAAATTGATGTTATGAAAGAAATCTGAGAAGGGTGAAGGAATATGACATCTCGTATAGATATTTCATTCGAAGTTGAAGGTGATATGCATTTTCACCTTTGAGTTCAGACATGATCATATAATGTGAACTGAATCGGCATAAAATTATATTATAAGAGGGTTGTCCATAATTTGTATGAAGAATGAATTTAATTCAACTGATGAATAGAAATATGAGGAAGATGTTGCATTTATTTTAATTTGAATTATGTGAATTATGGTAGATGACTTATGAGGGAACTACGGTATGGACCTAAAGTTCTACATGATTATTAAGAATTTTGAGACAATTGAAACTACTCTATTGCTAAGACTACACATACTATTGTGATGCTCTCTTGGTAAAGTAAGGTGTTTGTGGAGACTCAATCATTCTAGATATGACAGAATAGATGTTGCTTTGGAGCAATTGAAGTTTTTCAGTAATTCTACGAGTGTTAACTTGATCATAAAAATTTATAGAAGAGCTACCATGAATACTTATAGTGTACGATAGTCTTAAGATTCATCTCATTATTGAGGTCATGTTTTGACTATATATAATTGAATGTGGGGCCTATTGAGTCTAGCTCGATCGCTCTTAAGGGTTGTTTACAATCATTGCTATTGATCTATTATTTGTTATAGTGTTGTTAGAGGTTTTATATGTTTGAATTTATATCTTGCTAAGTGGTTACTTGATCATTTCCTTCGTTGAGTTAGAAAATTTAATTTTTTATGATGCGTGTCCAATGTCTAAAGATCACATTTTATAACTTAAGCCCGTGAGAAGAGTTAATTGTAACAATGAAATCTTGACAAGATTTGTGATAATTTTTGCATTATGAGTGATGGGTGGTTGGTTCAGGTTCAATTATGATTATAGACGATATTGTTGGTTCAGAGTTTTATCATGATTATGTGAGAAAAGATTTGTACAAATTCTTGTGTTATGATTGAGCGAGTATTGGTACTGATTGAGTTCATGAGTTAGTCTGACTTGAAAATTATTTTTTATTGTAAATCTATCAAAATTTGATTTAAAAGTTCAGTTATTATTAGTTGATCTTGATGGATGATTTTAAGGAGGAGCTTAAATGGAGAGATGAACATCGACGTTAGAAAATCATAACTCAAGTTTTTGGTAACATCGGTTATTCTTCTTTCTCCTTCTTTTGACCGTTTTAGGACGACTGGTGGGTAAATTGGTATCTGACATTATGACTCATTAAGTTGTTTTGAGATATAGAGTTTAGTATGTTATAAAAGAATTATCTCATGAATTTTAAAGGGGTTTTTTGAACTATTTAATAATTTTCATTATTTAGTTAAAGGGATAATTTTAGATAATTAATTTAGTTGGTATGTTAAAATAATAATTTAGTTAATACCTTGTACTATTTTTATCCCATATTTATTAAAATAAATAGTAGGTTTATCACTTTCGTACATAATTTATTTAAAAAAGAAAAATAAAGAAGAAGAAAGAAAAATAAATAAATGATAATAAACAAACAAACAAAAAAAGAAATAAGGAAGGGTAAAAAGAGGGGCCTTCAACCCCAATTCAATAAAAAAATTGGAAAAAAAGTAACAGAAGCAACGACGCAGAAAGAGAAAGAAAAAAAAGAACAAAAGGAAGAGAAAATTGTGTTTCTCATCCCAAAATATCAAGGTAATTATTCTCATCCTTTCTAGTAAAATTTTATGTGATTTCGAATAAAGTTTAGGGTAGAAACGTGTACAATTTAGGTTTAAGTAAGAAACTATAGTCCTAGGAGTTTTAGAATAAAATCTTGATTTGGGGGTCGAATAAAGATCCATTTTAGCTAAATTTTGACGTATGAATTTATTTTATCATGGGTAAATATAATTTGAAAAAAAAATCATATTTGAATTTGAGGACTCGAGGGTGGCTTTTTGACTCGATTTTTTAGTCAAAAATAGATATAGCAATATGGGTGTCAATGGATTCGTATTCTTATGGAGATTATATATTTGTTGGATTGAAAATGTTCGGAGGTATTAAGAAAGGAAAAACATTGGTAGATTAGCTAACTTGATTTTGGTTCTTTGGTTGAAGTAGGTTATGGTTTATTTATGTGTTAGAGAGACTCTTAATTGCAATTGATATTCATTGAGTAATGTTGTGAAATTATTCTATGAATTTAATTATTGTGGTTTGGATGATTGATATGTGTTGTGATTGGTCTGCAATTCCAAGACTATAAAATCTATAATCTTGAACTTGTCTTACCAAAATAATACCTTAAATAAAAAAGGCTTGATGAAATATTATTAATGAAGTGAAAAGTAATGATAAAGAATAAAGAATTAATTATATTTGGATCGGGTGTCACATTCTGACACAATATAATTGGATCAGGTGTCACATTCTGACACGATATATTTGGATTAACTATCACGTTCTGACACGATATATTTGGATCGGGTGTCACGTTCCAACACGATATTATGGGATCGGGTGTCACATTCAGACACGGTATATGGGATTGGATGCCACGTTCCGGCACGATAATAATAAAGGAAAATATATTTAAATAATTTAATTTATTCAATCTCAAATAACTCATTTCCCAAAAGAAGCATGATGTGGAGGCTTGAATCCTCATGTGTGTTCTTCATATTATTGACAGATTATGTACTTATTTTATTGTGTTGCCACTTATACTTGTTACTTGTTGGTTGCCACTGTTAAGTGCTATAGTTGTTTTTCTGCTATTACTTTGTGTATATTTGTTTCTATTTTAAGTCGGTCGATGATACCTACTCAGTACATGTTGCCCGTACTGACCCCTACTTGTATTTTGCTTTCTTTTAATTTGTGGAGTGCAGGAAGTGTCCCATCGACTTCGACTCGCCCTTAGCTCTAGCCGCTCTCCAGTACATCATATTCCAGGGTGAGCTTTCCTCCTAGCTCGTAGTGAATTCTCTTGGTCATGGAATAATGTCCTTAGTTTTTGGACATAAACTATTTTATTTATTTATTTATTTTTGGTGTTGCTACTCTTAGACGTAGTATTCGAGATTAAATATCCTTGATGTGATGACTTTCTGGTTTTGGGGAATGTTATGTAATAGAATTAATGAATTTTGTTATTTCTTGCTTTATAAGTTGAGCTTCCAATTATTTTTGTATTTCTAAGTTGAACTGCTAATATAGGTTGGGATTGTATCGTTGGTTCGGTCACCTAGGAGGATAAGTGTGAGTGCTCACTCACAACCCATTTTGGGTCTTGACATAAGGTGTGTAATCGAAGAAAGAATGTATCATAAAGGTTAGTTTATACCTCGTTCGATAATAGTCCAATAATTGTTAATTCATTACCAAATCAATCAACATGTGGATTTGTACATTTAAAAATCAATAACTGATAAGACAAATCATTAAGCAAAATTATACGCCTGATCCACCCCGATAAGCAACCCTAATTAAAATAGTGGATCAGAGATTGTGGCGAAGTAGTGTTAGCCATGGTTGGGTACCATAGAGCCATAATTTTTCGCGTGGCTAAAACCCATATTTTTTTTATAGTGTTTACATGCTTTAATTCTCATATTTCTGAAAATTCAGGAAACATTGTATCAGTACATTAACTTTGTGCTAGTTTAATATTTGTTCTTATATTTTAACATAAAATTAAGAATTTTACAGAAGGTTCTCCATCAATTTGAATTTTTGTTTGAAGGCTTTCTTTGGCTTCTTAACTTTGGTTCAATAATTTGAACACCTTCATACATCATCCCGCTGATATAATCATCCATCTGCAACCTCATTCTTCTGATATCTTATTGATGAGTGACGTAAAATAATAAAATATAGACTCATAAATCTTATTGGTCAAATTTGAATCCTCCTAACGTGTGGTAGTTGCACAATTTTTCTTAGAATAGATCGATTCTGGACATCAAGTCCAACCACATACTAAACTAAAATAGCAAGAAATCAGGAAAAAGAAAAGGAGGAAATATCACCGAAGGGAGCTCCTCTCCATTTTCTTTTATCTCCATTTTTTTAAGTTCTTACTTCGATGGAAGACATGTGTCATGGTTAAATATGAATGGTTAAGATTTAACTGATTAAAGTAAAGTTCTAATCATGGTTAGGATAGTAGATTTTCTATATATTTTTCTTTCAATTGTTTTGGTAAATTACATAATTTTAGTAACATATTATTTCATTCATAAATATTTTAAATATTTTCTCCCAAGTTCTTACTTAGATGGAAGACACGTGTCATGATTAAATATGAATGGTTGAGATTTAATTAATAAAAGTAAGGTCGGACCATGTATACTTAAATAAATGTTTTCTTAGCAATATTGAACTTTTAAGATAATTCTTTTTTTTAATCCTTAGGTTTTGTATATTTTATTTAAATCAGAATTAGGTTTTGTATTTCAAGTTAATTTATTTATTGTGTACTCATTTTTTTTATCTTTAACAATTGATAAGTCAATTCTTTAATTAATGACCAAAGAAGTATTATTGGATGATTTTTTAATTTATAATTTTATTATTTTATATTTACAATATCATAGGTTGATTCAATTAGCTTTTTCTAAATTTACTCCGATAAATGTTAGATATTTCTTATTTTCTCATTGTTTTTTTTTTAAAAAACTGTTCAGATAAAAAAATTTGATATGCCTAAGTTGTAAAAAGAGAAAACTATTTAAAATATTTATGAATGAAATAATATTTTACTAAAATCATGGAATTTACCAAAATAATTGAAAGAAAAATATATAGAAAATTTACTATTATGAACCTGATTAAAACTTTACTTTAATCAATTAAATTTTAACCATTCATATTTAACCATGATGATATATGTCTTTCATCTAAGTAAGAACTTGAAAAAAAAAATGAAGAAAAGAGAAATGGAGAACAGCTCCATCCAACATCACCTACAAATTCTGTCGGCAATGTAACCCGTTACAAAATACAAAACAGAAACTTTTAGGGAAACTTACATAGATATACCAAATTAAGAAAATATTTACCATTTATAACAATAACAATTTATTTTCACTGAACACTTCTAATACATTTATAATAAGATTTAATTCATATTACAGAGAATTATTTATTTTCACTGAACACTTTTAATACTTTTATAATACAAATTTAATTCATATCAAAGAGAATATTTATAAAACATATTTAATACGAGTTATTGAATGTGTAATTCACTTTTAATACATTTATATTGAATGCATAATTCACTTTTAATACAAGTGCAGATTTATATTGAATCTGTAATTCACTTTTAATAAAAAATGCAGATTTACCATAGTATTGTCATATATTGCTATAAATAGTAATAAATAAAAAATATTGATAAAATCAGTAATTATTTATTAAAAAGGATCCGTTTAAGTAATTTTTCCAAACTTTTACTGCTCTTTGATTTTATTCAATATTTATGCAATTACTCATTTCATTCCTTTTCCACTGTCATGTTGTATTTTTTTGAGAATATATTTAACTAACTTTCAAAGTTAAATTAGATTACATTAATTTCACATTTTAAAATTTAGATGTTCAAAAAATTATATAAAAAGTAGTACCAATTTCAATTCATTTCATATTAATTAATGTGATGAAAAAATATCAAAAAGACCAAAATAACCTTTGTTCATTATCTACCTAAAAAGAAAGAAAAAAAAGGTAATAGAGATATCCTTTATTGCTTTTCATAATTGAAATGTTCTTTAATCATAAAACTAATTATTCGGAACAAAGTATATATAAGAAGGCATTCATATATCCAGCACACGATTGTTCAATCAAAATTCCATAAACGCTAAACACTCTTTACTCTTGAGTATCACATAATACAAGCATGTTCACCATATATATATAGTGTTAAAATCTCCCTCCCCAAAAAAGTAAAAGTAAAATTATATGTACCAAATAGCAGTTGCACTTTAGTGACACGGTTTAAGAGGCTTGCCACAGAGACAATCATTGTAAGTAAAAGATGAAGCTTCAAGGTGGTCGAACGGAGAACCTGTTGGAATCTGGCCACAAAGATGGTTGTGACTAACGTCAAGGTGACCGATAAATGTGGCAGACGATATGGATTTGGGAATCCTTCCTTTTAATTTGTTGTGAGATAAATCCATTACCATAAAATAGGATGTTTCATCAAATGAATCAGGAATGTACCCTTCAATAGCATTCTTACTCAAGTTCAAAATGTTGATACGGGAATTAATCATACTAGGAGGGATAGTACCAGAAATATTGTTACCATCCAGATTTAATGTTGCAAGAACGTGCATATTTCCTAGAGATGGAGGTATACTGCCAGAAAGTCTGTTCAATGACAGATCCAAATCAGAAAGCCTGTAAATGTACGAAATGGAATATGGTATATGACCTGTTAACTTGTTTCGACTCAGTAAAGCTCGACTCAACATCCTTAATTTCCCAAAATTTGTCGGTATGTTTCCATAGATGCTGTTGTTTCGCAGATCTAAATGCATTAAAGATGATAAATTGGTTAAGGAACGAGGAATATAACCAGAAAGATTGTTCTCAGCTACGTTTAACACAGTGAGCCGACTCAATCGGCCTATATTGGAAGGGATTGAGCCGGTGAGCTTGTTTCCGACTAAGTCGATGATTCGGAGGAATGGTAGGGACGTAATACATGATGGTATAGGTCCAGTGATGCCTTTCCAATCTGCAATAGTAAGGCTTGATAGCCTTTCTAGTTTACATATAGACGGAGAGATCGTTCCGGTCATGTAACCAGTTCGACGAGCTTTTTCGAAGAGTGGATCCTCTGATTCTCCTCGGAGGTTGATGTCAGCTACGCGGTGAGTTATGGGATCACAACTCACCCCGTACCATTCATGGCAACAGTCAGAACCCTTCCATGAGTTGAAAATTCCCAAGTGAGGTTCATTTAGGGCAGCTCGGAAGGATAGTAATGCTGCCCGATCGGATGGCGGGCAGGAATGAATGGCTGAGATTATGCCAAGAAGTAGGATGGCTATGTACATGAAGCTGCCCATCCTGGGGGGTGTTTGTTTTGTTTCTCTCTCTTTGGAGGCTGTTTTTGCATGTGGATTACTCCTTACTTCATGCACTTTGAAGAGAGTGACCAGCTAGGGGTGCTTTATATAGTACAGTGAGGAGTTTTACTGTTCTGACGATTTTACCCCTCATGTGTTGTGTAACATTTTGGGTTAACAAGTCAACATGCGTAGGGATAAAGATTGAGACGGGAACCAAAAACAAAACAAAATTAAAAATTTAAAATCGGATTTATTGATTAGGTGAAGGTGGATGAGAAATGGCTAGGTGTTGGGCCACGTGGCCACTGACCATCCAAGTTCCTAGAATGAACCCAAAAAAAAAAAAAGATCGGTATGAAAAATATATCTAAACTATTTCTTTTTTTTAGTTTCGTACATAAATTATTGGGAGAGTAGTTTTCATATATAAATTATCACTCATTAGTTTGACAAATACATCTTAGTGGTGTGTGTAATACACTTTCTCTTTTATTGGAGAAAACCTTGCAACATGGCATACCACATTAAAAAAAACTATTAATATTAGTTAAAAGTTAAAGATTACAGTATAAATATTCTTCCAAATATATTATTTTTTTTTAAAAAAAATTTAAAATATTTTTCTCACCTACTCTACCTCACACACCCCCGCGTACCCCCCACCCACCTCCAACAATCCCTGCCCTTTTACATTTTTTTTATCTCTTGTATAAAATATTTTTTAAAAGTTCAAACTTGAGCCCCTACTCCACTCTTACAAAAAAAATTGATATTTTTTAAATAAATAAAACAGAAAAGGATCAAAATTTCCCCTGAACTATGCAAAATAGACCACTTATACCCTCCGTTAGATTTTTGGACCAAAAATACCCCTGCCGTTATCTTA
>JBCEWC010008266.1:0-20220 GCA_038996855.1 Solanum aculeatissimum | reverse complement strand
TCCGCGTTTCCGAACCGATGATGAGTGTAATGATGCTATGATGGCTTGATCGAGGGTCTTCGGGTCCTCTTTCGCCACATCACATCTAAGCCCCCTATCCGGGTCGTGACAAATTATGATTCTCTTCTCCGCATATCGTACTTGCGATACACTAAATTCCCTACTTTATCGCCCTTCCATCATAAGCTTGGGGTCCTATGTTTTGTAACATTAGGCAGTCTCCAAAGTATGTAGGCGTTATGCCAACATGGTTTGGAAATGCTGATTCAGACCACCCTTTTGGGAAGAACTTGAGATTTAGTTACTGGATTGTTAGGCGATCTCACTGAGAACTTGGCGATGCGCTGACTACGTCGGTGATGCTGCTTTTGTCCGCCTTTTTGACACTTTCTCTCCTTTTCTAAGTTTTGTTGAGTGTTGTCTGCTTGTGCACTTTTAGCTTCATTCCTGATACAACACATGCATATTAGTTAGTAATTAGAACAAAATAACACATTGAGGACAATATTTCATTGCATTATAAGCCCAAAATGAGTCTGAGATATGGACTCATCAATACCCCCAATGTAAAACTTTTCTTTCCCTCATGTAAATCAAACATCAATCAATCCATTTTAGAGCTTGCATATAGGGCCATGGGGAGCAACACATATAGTTCCACCTTTTTTCATCTACTCTAGAACTTCCACAAACCACTTATATGATTTTGAAACTTCAAGAGGTGACTATAGAGTAATCAAACATGGCTAAGCTCACATTTGCTCATGCGGCTGCTAATCACTACCTAAAAGCATTACCATTTGCCCTCACACCAAAGAATATCTTGTACAAATATAAGTATAACATTATTTTCAAAGGATGTCTTCAACACTCACTCTCCCAATTGAGGATTAACAAGTAAGCTTCAACCCATAGTTTTGCGCTTATTATCAATCAAAGTTCTTTTGATTTCACTCCGGAGTAAGATCTTTCATGACTTTGTTCAGACTGTAATGTAGGGTTAAGGTTGGGTAGGATAGCATATGGAAATTATTGGCTTATCCCTCCTTTAACTCTACACATTCTATTCATGTTCACAGATCCTCTTGTCCTCATTTCTCTTTCTCTCCTCTTGAAACCTCTTTTTCTTTTGATTTTCTCATCCTAGGTGTCTCCCCTTTTTACACTATTTTTTCACATCATTTAGGAGGGTCCTCTTTTCCAGACAATTCTTTTCAGCTTGCATTTTTAGCTTTTTCAAATATTTTTCCTATTTGCACCATTTCAAGGACTCCTCTCCTTTCTTCCTTTTCCTTTTTTTCCTCGACTCTATTATGGGAGACACCCTATCTTTCTACCGCACCCCCAACTTTGGCCTTTGACCATAACTTTGCTCTTTTTAAGCTCAAAGAGGGATTGTTAATGAATATAAAGGAATTGTCTTATATAAATACAAATCAAAGTTTCACGGTTGCCAAAGAAAGGATTAAGGCTCAAAGGGTTTCACTAAGGAATTAATTCATTGTCAATGGAGGTCAATATGAGCGAAGTGGACTAAGGGAACCAAAGAAGGCCTAAGGTCCTTTTCTAATCCGGAATCAACCAAATCACTCTTCAAAACAAACCAGGCAAGTTTTAGATGTTTCAAAACATGCCTTCCAACAAAAGTTATGATTTTTATAATGGAAAAATGGATTTGTATTCAAGAAATGGGAGCATACTCACAACATTTGATCACCGCATATCCAAGCTCAATCACTCACATAGTCAACTCAAGATACATCAAATCCATTCATGGATTTATTTATCAAGACAAGGACTAATTAGTGAGTTAGTACATGTTCCTCGTCCATGGTACCATCCAAATAAAGATACAGATTATCAATACTCGGATTTCTAAGGACTAGAGACACAATATTCACATTTGAACGACATTTCGCATATGCATGGGATTTGCGAATAAAGGACATCATTTGCAATCATTCATCCATTGAACTCAAAAAAGAAGAAAATTAAAAATAGAAAAAAAAAATACTAATCTATTACAAGCCAATTAAAAATTTTTACAAACCAAAATGATCAAAAAGTGGGGGACTGGTTACACTTCAACCATCAAAATCACTGTCCCAAATCAATAGGCCACACAAATACAAAAAATACTTTCCCCCCCTTGTAAAAGAGACATTGCCCTCAATGTAGAATAACTAAGTCAATAAACATAAGGTAAAGGGATAAGTATAAGAATCCCCTTGATACACTTTATGTTGTACTATAGTTGTACTAAAGGGAACTCTACTTGTGTCGTGTCACCCTGGATTCTCTCGAAGTGACACTTCTTCGTGTCCGAGTGAACTTTCTTTCCCTACATGATTTGTTATTTTCCCTCCTAGCCGCAAATTGTTCGGCCAAAGTCTTTTCTCTATCCTTCTTAGCCGCTGCTTGGTCATGGTCTTCCATAGCCTCGTATTTGTTCTTGAAAACATTACCCTTAACCTTCATAAGAAGGTAATGATATATGTTTTGCCTTGAGTAGGCTATGGAGGTCTCATTTCCTGGTGGCCACCTTAGGGTACAAGCCACCGTTTCTTCTCATTCAAGTCATTCAAAAGGACCAATCCGCCTATGGTAGGGATTGTCCATTTTCTTCCCAAATTGCATCATACCCTTCATTATTGGAGACTTCAATTTCATTTAACCTGTAAGGCAAAACTAACCAAACAATGTAAGGATAAAAAACATGTGAAAAGTTCAGCAAACACTTCATGGAATTTGAGGACATTTAGCCTACACAATTAGTTTAGTGAGTCACCAAGAATGGTCGACTGTCAAAATGTCCTTTGTCAAATTCAACAATTAGGAGAAGGTAAGGAGCTGTTAAATTAAGTGATGCTTGAGATTGATCAATGATCTGACAAATCATATTGGTGTCCTAAATGCTCATCATATAATATGACAAAAACAACATCCAAAAGGGTGCAATCAAAGGCAATGTGTATGTTTCTAGTCGGCGTATCACCGAGTCATCTTCTGTGGTTAAATTGACCACTTTAGATGCAAATCAGTAGCCAAGAATCTCAAACTTCTAAAAATATTTTAGATCATTCCAATGAACTAAGGAGGAATTTTCACAGCACAAGCCAAAACCTAAACAAATAATCATCTTAATGGTATGATTTTGGTTAAGCGACGACTTCCCCTTAAGAATGACTTCACCTAAAACATAATAGGGCAAGTTGAAGTTGTTCAATCCAAAACAAGGGGTTACTCAGACTTCACCCATAGATTCACAAAGCAAGTCATTACCAGTAAAGTCAAAAGCATTTTTCAGTTTGCTAGATCAATAATCAGAGACAACATAAACTCACTTGGATCATTCAGACAATCAACACATTTAAAGGCACACAGTGAGAAAAAAACCTAGGTTTTCATATCACATTGCCTATATCACTCAAGCAGAGAAATAAAAGAAAGAAAAGAAATAATGTGAAAGATAGAGAATTCAGATGGTGTGTGTTAGAAGGAGGGAACATAGGGAGATGAATGATAAAAAGATATTAATTAGCGTTTAAGGGAAAAGGCAGAGACGCTTCATCTTCTGTATCACTGTTCACTTTTGCAGAGCGCAGTTGATGATGCACCGATTGTGCTTAAGAGTGCCTTTTCTTACCTCACTTTGAAGCTTAATCCATGGATAAAAAAGTGAGATAACTAGGTATTGCCAAATAAATTTGGTGATACTGCAAGTTAGCAATGTGATCACCCAATTCTGTAATGACTTACCCTATTATTTGACCTCAAAGTGCGGTCAAACTTGAATTGCAACTCAGCCCGGTTAATTTTGCAGAAACCTAGTGCTCTTTAGGGGTCACAAGCATGGTCGAATTTGAGATCTCCCTTTTAATTCAGTGACACATTGAATTTTCATGTAGATCACTGAATTTGATAGCAACTAAGGGACCCTGTTGATGAGCCAGAGGGCATACCATTAGGTTATCATCCTTTTAGTTCCACAATTCGCCAAGTTAAACTTGGGACTGCAAAATTTAACAATAACTCCAAGGTCATCGAATGACCTAGGAAGCGGTCAAAGATGAAGTCACCAAGTTCAGTTGGCATTCCGCTGATTTTTGGTATGAAATTACCTTTCTTCCCCCTATCTCGTTTCTAAACACATAGATCCACAACCATCAGCAAACGTTACTATAAATCCACTAATTACTTAGGTTAGCTCCCAAGAAGCGCTTAAGCTTACGTCGTGGCACGATAATGTCCATTACAAGTTAAGCCTCATTCACATACATGACATTAGCTACCAGGACATCTGGTGGTTTGCCATAGTATTTTTTTAGCCTCTGCCCATTCATCTTGAATTTCTCCCCTTTTTGTTTTTAAACTTCTACCACACCATTAGTAGGTATTTTCGTAACCTTGAAACATCAAGACCATTTTGACTTGAGCTTTCCTTGAAACAAATAGATCTAGGAGTTATACAACATTACTAAATCCCCTTCAGCAAACTCTCTTTCCACAATCTTTAGATCGTGCCACCTATTCATGTTTCCCTTATAGATGGTTGAGCTTTCATAAGCTTTCAAACTAAACTTATCCAGTAGAACGATTTGGGTTAGTCAAGTCAAGAGAGCTTCATCATGATTGAAATTCAGCCTTTCCAAAGCGCACAATGCTCGGTATTGTAACTCCACAGGAAAATGGCATGTCTTTCCAAAAACCAACTAATAAGGTGATATGCCTTTGGGGGCTTTGTACTCTATCTGGTAGGCCCATAATGCATCATCCAACTTGGCTACCCAAATCACTCTGATTTCCATTCATGGTCATTGCAAGGATCATTTTATCTATCTATTTGACACCTCCACTTGCCCATTAGCTTGTGGGTGATAGAAAGTCATTACAATGTGTTTAAATACGTAATTATTTAGCAATGGCCTAAACATCCTATTGTATAAATAGCATTCACCATCGGTAATGATGGCTCATGGCCTGCCAAATTAAGTAAGGATATTTTTCTTCAAAAATTACACCACCTCTTTCCCATCATTGGTTGGAAATGCCACTGCTTTAGCCCATTTTTAGACATAGTCAACAACCAACAAAATATGTTTGTTGCCAAAGGCTCTTTTGAAAGGTCCCATAAAATTTATCCCCCATACATCAAACCCTTCCAATTCTAGAATTAGGGTTAATAGGAATTCGTGCCTTCTAGAAATGTTACCCTGTAGTTGGCACTTTGGACATGCCTTAGCATGCTCATGAGCATCCTTATGGAGTTACGGTCAATAATACCCATTTTGGAGCACCTTAGAAGTCGTCTTTATTCCTCTATAATGGCCCCCACTTGCTGATGAATGGCATTCCTCTAAAATTGCTCCATTGTAGACTTTGATACACATCTTCAGATCATGTTATCTATGCATTCCTTGAAAAGATATGCGTGAATATTTTCAAAGTCATATACTATAGCTAAGAGCTCCTGCTCTGTCACTGTGTAGTTTTTGTGGGCTATATTCAACATCTTCCATGAATACTAAATTGGATGGAAAAGTTTTGTAATCTATTGGCCTAGCACTGCACCTAAGGTCATACCACTTGCAACACACATCACTTCTTATGGCTTAGACCAATATGGAGAAATTATCACTGGAGCTTATATCAACTTCTCTTTGAGAGTTTCAAATGACTTCACACAAGTTGCGTCGCTAGCAACTTTCACAAAACCTTTCTTCGATAGAACCCAACATGTCCTAGAAAGCTTTACACATCTTTGACTGAGATCGGAGGAAGAAGTTTTTCTATGAAATCAACTTTTGCTTGGTCAACTTGCAAGCCTTTCCTCAATGTTAAACCAAGGCTTCTCTAATGGATTTTGCTATTACAGGTTTTTATTTGGAGGTCAAAGAAAGGAAGGGTTGTGAGAACCAGGTGGATGACCATCTATCGAGACTTGAGCCACCATGTTCTAATATTAAGGTGGAAGAAATCTCTGATAAGATTCCTAATGAGGCAATGATGAGAATAGCTACACTTTTTACTCTTTGGTATGTTGATCTTTCAAACTATTTTGTTTGTGGAGATATCCCTGACTTTCCAAACTCCCCTCAAAAAAGAAAGTTTTTGCATGATGTGAAGAAGTACTACTTGGATTAGCTCTATATTTTCAAGGAATGCATTGATAACATGATCTAAAGGTGTGTACCAATGTCAGCAATGGAGGAAATTTTAGAGGAATGTCATTTATCAATAGTTGGGGGCCATCATGGCGGAATAAGAACTACTTCTAAGGTGCTCCAAAGTGGGTATTATTAGCTGACACTCCATAAGGATGTTCATGAATATGTTAAGGCATGTCCAAAGTTCAAACTACAGGAGAACATTTGTAGAAGGCACAAATTCCCATTAACCCTAATTCTAAAATTAGAAGTATTTGATATATGAGGGATAAATTTTATGGGAACTTTCACAAGCTCCTTTGGCAACAAATTTATCTTATTAGTTATTGACTATGTCTCAAAATGGGTTGAATTAGTGGCATTACCAACTAATGATGAGAAACGAGTGGTGCAATTTTTGAAGAAAAATATCCTTACTCAATTTGCCACACCCCGAGCGATCATTATGGATGATGGATCCCATTTCTGCAATAGGATGCTAGGGTCATTGCTAAACAAGTACGGGGGTTAAACATAGGGTAACAAATCTCTATCACCCACAAGCTAATAGGCGAGTGGAGGTGTCTAATAAGGCGATCAAAATGATCTTTGCAAAGATCAAGAATGGAAATTGGAGTGATTGGGAAGAAAAGTCGGATAATTCATTATGGGCCTACTAGAAAGCATACAAAGTCCCCATAGGCATGTCACCTTATTAATTGGTTTTTCTCAAGGCATGCCATTTGCCTGTAGAGTTAGAATACCAAGTATTGTGGAGTTAGAAAAGGCTCAATTTCAACCATGATGAATCTCTCCTGGCTCGACTGACCCAACTCCATCTACTGGATGAGTTCAAAGTGAAATCTTATGAAAGCCCAACAGTCTATAAGGAAAAAATAAAGAGGTGGCATGATCTAAATATTTGAAAAGAGAGTTTGGTAAAGGGGATGTGAAAATGCTCTACAACTCTTAGATGTATTTGTTTCTCGAAAGGTCATGTCAAAATGGTATGGACCTTTCAAGGTAACGGAAGTACTTTCTAATGGTGTGGTGGAAGTTGAAAAGTAAAAAGGGGAGAAATTCCAGACGAATGGCTAGAGGCTAAAACAATACTATGGAAAACTACCAGATGTCCAAATGGTTAATATCATGTATGTGAATAAGGTTTAACTTATAATGGACATTGTCGTGCTACGATGTAAACTCAGGTGCTTCTTGGGAGGCAATCCAAATGATTAGTGTATTTATAATAATGTGTGCTGATGGTTGCAGCTCTGTGTGTTAAGAGATGAGATAGGGGAAGAAAGGTAATGTAATGCCAAAAATTAGTAGAACACCAACTGAACTCGGGGACCTCAACTTTGACCACTTTCTGGGTTATTTAATGACTCTAGAGTTACTGCTATATTTAGTGGTCCCTGGTTAAAGTCAGCGCATCGCTAAACTAAAAAAGTGACAACCTATTGGCCCCTCCTCTGGCTCATCAACATGGTCACTTAATCGCTATCAAATTTGTCAATATCTATGAAAATTTGGCATGTTGCCAAATTAAAAGGGTGATCTCTAATTTGACCATGTTTTGTGAGTCTTGAAGAGACCTAGGTTTTTGCAAAATTAGGCGGGCTAAGTTTGAATTCAGAGTTGCACCGAATGAAGAAGGCGATGTTGACTTTGACTGCACTTTGAGGGAAAATGATAGGGTAAGTCACTTCAGAATTGGGTAGTCGCATTGCTGACTTGACGTATCACCGAATTAATTTTATGATACCCAGTTATCCCACTTTTGGTCTATGGATTAAGCTTCAAAGTGAGGTGAGAAAATGTAGTCTTAAGCACAATTGGTGTATCCCTGACTGCGCTCTACAAAAGTGAATAGTGATGTGGAAGGCAAAACGTCTCTACCTTTTCCCTTAAATGTTATTTAATCTCTTTTATCTTTTATCTCTCCATCTTCACTCCTTTTAACACACACCATCCGAACACTCCATCTTCAACTCTAGCTTTTTTTCTTTCTTTTATTTCATTGGGATTGATGTGTGCCACCTCACTATCATTTTTCTACTTCCATTGTTAGCATATGGAGCTTCATGTATGTGATTTAATTCTCATTGTACTTCATTCCACCATGAGAATAAGTTTGAGGGGTAAAACCATGTGATGCATGATATGAAAACCTAGGTTTTGTTCTCACTATGTGCCTTTAAATCTGTTAATTGTATGAATGTGTCAAGTGAGTTTATGTTGTCTCTAATTATTGACCTATGCAAACTGGAAAATGCTTTTCACTTTAGTGGTATTGACTTGCTTTCTAAAACTATATGTGAAGTCTGAGTAACCTCTTATTTTGGATTGAATGACTTGAACTTCCCCTATGATGGATTGGGTGACCTCATTCTTAAGGATAAGTCATCGCTTAATAAAAATCATGTCATTGAGAAGATTGTTTATTTAGGTTTTGGCCTATGTTGTGAAAACTCCTCCTTAGTATGTTTCCTTGATGTGAAAATTGTTTGAGTTTGACATTCTTGGCTACCAATTTGCATCTAAAGTGGTCAATTTATCCGCTGAAGATGACTCGGTGATACACCGACTAGACTCACACATCACCTTTGATTGTACCCTTTTGAATGATGTTTCTGTCATATTTGGCGATGAAAATTTAGAACGTTGATCTGATTTGACAGAGCGTCGATCAATCTCAACCATTACCTAATGTGACAACTCCTTACCCACTGCTTACTGCTAAATTTGATGAAGGATATTTGGATCGTCTACCGCGTTTAGTGACGCTCCAAACTGGTTGTGCAAGCTAAATGACCTCAAATGCCATGAAGTCTTTTCTTAACTCTTCACCTCTTGTCTGTACTCACATTATTTGGATAGTTTTTCTTGATAGGTCATATACAATTGAAGTCTCTAATGATGAAGAGTGTGATACAAATTGGGTAATCCCTGCCATAAGCAAATTGTTCCTTTTAAGTACCTTGAATGACGAGAAAAGGTGACTTGTACCCTCAAGTGGCCTCTAGGAAATGAGACCTCCATAGCCAACTAAAGCCAAAACATATACCATTACCTACTTATGAAGGTTAAGGGTAATATTTTCAAGAACAAATGCGAGGCTATGGAGAACCTTAACTAAGAAACGACTGAGAAGGCAAGAGAGAAGACTTTGGCTGACCAGTTTGAGGCTAACTATGTAAAGAACAAAGCAAGTAAGAAAAGAATGTTCGCTCGGACATGAAGAAGCATCACTTCAAGAGAATCTGGGGTGACTTGGAACAAGTAGAGCTTCCTTTAGTCCCAACTTTAGGGCAACAAGAACTGTATCCTGGGGATTTTTAAACACACCCCTTTACCTTATCTTTATTGCCTTAGTTATTCTACATTGATGGAAATGTCTCTTTTGTAGGGGGGGGGGGGAGGTTGAGTCTTTTTATATTCGTGTTGCCTATTGATTTAGAACTAGTAATTTTGACGGTTGAAGTGTAATTAGTCCTCAACTTTTTGATAATTTAGGTATGTAAATAATTTTAATTGGGTTGTAATAGATTAGTATTTGTTTTTCTATTTTTAAATTTTTTTCTTTTTTGAGTTGAATGGATGAATAATTACAAATGATGTCCTTTATTGGAAAACCCCGTGCATATGTGAAAAGTCATTCAAATGCAAAAGTTGTGTCTCTAGTCCTTAGCAATCTGAGTATCAATAATCCATATCTTTTATTTGGATGGTTCCATGGACGTGGAGCATGTACTAATTCACCAATTAGTTCTTGTCTTGTTAAATCAATCCATAAATGGATTTGATTCATCTTGAGTTAACTATGTGAGTGATTGATCTTGGATATGCGATGATCAAAAGTTGTGAGTATCTTGCCATATCTTCAATGTGAATCCATTTTGCCATTGTGAGAATCAGAAATTATTTTCGAAGCCACGTTTTGCAACATCTAGAACTTGGCTGATTTATTTTGAAGAGTGATTTGGTTGATTCAGATTAGGAAAGGACCTTAGGCCTTCTTTGGTTCCCTTAGTCCACTTTGCCTAAATGACCTCCATTGACAATGAATTGATTCCTTGGTAAAACCCTTTTGAACCTTAATCAACCCTTTTGAGCCTTAATCCTTTCTTTGGAAACCATGAAACCTTGATTTGTATTTATGTAAGGCAATTCCTTTCTACATATTACCAATCCCTCCTTGAGCTTAAAAAGGTTAATGTGATGACCAAATGCCAAAGTTAGGGGTGAAGTAGAAAGAGGGGGTGTCTTCCATAAAGGAGTCGAGGAAATAAAAAGCAAAAGGTAGAAAGAAGAGGAGTCCTTAAATGATAAAAATAGGAAAAATATTTGAAAAGGCTTAAAATAAAAGCCAAAAGGAATTTTCTGGAAAAGAGGACCCTCCAAGATGATGTGAAACAATAGTGCAAAAGAGGAGACACCTAGGATGAGAAAATCAAAAGAAAAAGAGGTGTCAAGAGGAGAGAAAGAAAAATGAGGATAAGAGGATTTGTGAGCATAAATAGAATGTGTAGAGTTTAAGGAAGGATAAACCACTAATCTCCATATACTATCCTACCCAACCTTAATGCTACATTAAAGCCTGACCAAAGTCCTGGGAGATCTTAGTTCAAAAAGAAATAAAATGAACTCTGATTGAGAATAAAGGAAAGCCTATGGGTTGAAGCTTTCATCATATTCCTCAAATGGGATAGTGAGTGTTGAAGAAATCCTTTGAAAATCATGTTATACTCTTGTGTGTACAGGATATTTTTTTGCCTAAGGGAAAATGGTGATGCTTTTAGGCAGTGATTATCAGCTACATGATCAACTATTAGCATAGCCATATTTTGATTACTCCTTAGTCACCTCTTGAAACTTTAAAATCGCATAAGTGGTTTGTGGAAGTTCGAGAGTAGATGAAAAAGGTAAAATTATATGTGGTGCCCCTGTGGTCCTGCGTGCAAGCTCTGAAATAAATTGATTGATGTTTGATTTTCTTGAGGGAAAAAAGGCTTAAGTTGGGAGTGTTGATGAGTCCATATCTCAAACTCATTTTGGGCTTATAATGCAAAGAAATATTGTCCTTAAAGAGGTATTTTGATCCAATTACTAATAATGTGCATGTGTTGTGTAAGGAATGGAGCTAAAAGTACACAAGAGGACAACACTCAACAAGTCTTGGAAAATGAGCAAAAGTGTAAAAGGCAGACAAAATTGGCATTGCCAACCTAGTCAACGCATCGCCAACCTAGTCAGCGCATCGCCAAGACCTCAGCAAGACCGCCTTACAATCCAACAACCAAGTCTCAAGTTCTTGCTATAAGGGTGGTCTAAATAGAATCTGCAAACCAAGTCGGTGTATCACCTACTTGTGATGGAGTCCGCAAACAGGATATGCGAAGAAGAGAATTATCTCTCAATATTGCAGAGACCTTGGCTTACAAAGGACCACATAGGAAAGCGGTCAAGTTCACATTCGACGATAGCCGTTCTTGACTGCTAAGTGGCAATTTAATGCACAAAATTCCATGATTTTGCATAGATTATTTAAGCAATTTTGGAAAAGGACATTGTACAAATTATTCTCTTTAGAATTCTAGATAGAGAGAGTAATATTAGGGTACTTAGAGCATTCTTGCTCAATAGTATAAGGGAGAGGGTTTCAATCTTCTGGAGGCACAAATTTGTAGAGATTAACTTGTTGAAATAAACTTTCTCTTCTAATCCTTGTTACCCATGTATTCAGCTTGAAATATTGGTATTGAATCTTTAATTTCTAGAATGAGTGTCTACAACTCTCATGTTGGGGGTGTGCAATTAATATGGATATTTGATTTCTGTTGTTGGGTCTTTGTTATTTTGACTATATTGTTGTTACTCTGAGTGATTTTAGGTCGATTTCTCAATTTCACATATAATCTCAAGGTTGCAAACTTAGGGTTTATTTCAGATATCTAATTATTTCTTTAATCTGAGTAGTTAAAGTCTGGAATGGATGTATTAGCTTGAAATCTTTTGAGGTTTCAGTTGACTGCCATACCCATGGGTACAACAGCTAAGATAGTAGGTGGTTTTATCAGATTTCTCTAGTCAGGCATGTCCTAGAGCGATCCACGTATGTCATCATAATTGAATCTTGCAAAACACCTTTGTGTCATAATTGAACTTAGGTTACCAACATCCTATCCTATTCACTCATATTTAACTAGATTAGTCAAATAATTAGAGTCAACTTATTAGATCTAGTCTTATGTTTCCACATCCCCAACATCTCTCTATATTTGTCATTCGTTAGCTAATTAGTTGCTTTTTGGTGAATCTCAATTTTTTATTATTGTAACCCCTATTTGAACCTAAAATTGCCTCATTCAATGATATGCTTCGCTTCTTGAACCACCATTCCCTGTGGGATTTGACCTCCACTCTAAAGTTGGGTAATATGTTGATGATGAACTTCCCAACTTCCTTTGAGTTTTAGGATTGAGCGTGCATCAATCCTAACCAGTTACAACCCATAATAGGGTCACGACTAAAGAAGAATGAAATAAAATGGAAATTATCACAACATAACATAGTAATCCCAAAACCTGGAGTCATGAGTACAAGAGCATCTAAATAGTATGGAATAGTAATTGCAACTGTCTCAAAAGAAGTACAAAGCCATCTCCTAAGACACAATTACAAGGTCTAAAGGAAAGTAATAAAGATAGTCCCAAAGATCCACAACGAATCGAAGTCTGAGCCACAACGGTAAGATCTTGATTGAAGTATAATAGTCCAACTAATGTGAATCAACTACCCTATGTGAGTCCCTGTACTCAATCAACAGGGAGGAAACAAAGTAGGGGTAAGTACACCAAAATGTACCCAGTAGGTTCAACTGACTGGGTCAAAGAAATCAAATAAGTATGAAATAATAAATAACACTACCACCTGCATTTAAAAAGGTTAGTACACCATGAGAATATACATAATGTAATGAGGCCTCCACAACCACCAAATGGTACAATATAATGAGTGGTATGATCACAATGCATGCAACTCATCAAACATATACCAAGTGTCTGGTAACCTTGCTATCTTTCCGTGGTCAAGGAACATCATAGTGTCTCGACCTTTCCACCTACCCATGGTCAAGGAATATCATAAAGTCTCAGCCTTGCCACCTGCCTGTGGTCAAGCGATATCATAATGCTTCAACCTTGCCACATACCTGTGGTCAAGGGTTTCTCAATATCTCAACCTTTCCACCTATCTGTGGATAAGGGATGGTACGATACAATACAAAATAAGTACAGTCAATAATACAATCCATAGATATATGTGTGTGTGTGTGTGTATATATATATATATATTAACATCATAATGTGAATATCGATACATGAATCTCAAATAGTCATATGGAATCACATCAAGTGTCACAACTAGTGCTCAAGTTATCAACGTGTCTTATTTCATTACAATTATATTAATTGCCAGGAATATCAACAATTTTGGACCTCACACGTCCCTAGATATATGCAAATATATAATAATAACCATAATACCAGATCTTACTCATCCCTAGATACACATATAATCCTCGATCAAATACCTCATGAGCCATAAAATTACCACAATTACCCCAAATGGTATTAGAAGCCTTATATTGCCACATAATCTCCCAAATAATCTCAATTCACAAGATCCCATCTCAATTTATCAACAGGATTGCAATTACGCAACTTTTGACAATTGAGATCTCATTCCCATCAATAATTAGATATATCCATACAACAACTCATGATTCAGTCTAGATCTCACAATTATCACATATCCATGATCAATAACTTAAATCTAGTCCCAAGAAGGTTAGACGAACCTACCTCAATGTCAAAACCACACTCGAATAAGCTTGTAATCAACTCGATCCTCTAAACAATCATTGAATTGATCAACGACTATCTACAATAGATACTACTGATTAAAAGGAATATTTTGATACCTATATTGGTAGAATTAGGCTTAGGGGTAAAATGGTCAACTTTAGGCCTAAAATGTGAAGTCTCCAAATCTAAAAATTAACTTTAAGATCAAGTTCAACGTGAAAATGAAGTCCGTGGGTAAAAATATACTAAAATCGAGTTCAAATTGAATGAAAAATCAACTTTTAATGTTTCAAGAACTTAGACCGAAAACACCTAATTATAAGTATTTAAAATCATGAAATTAAGATAAAACCAAGCTAAATCTTTTAAAAACACTTCGAAACACTTAACCAAGTTAAATCTTTGAAAACCTCTTCTAAAAATCGCCAAAAAGAATAGCAAGTTCAAAAATAGAGTTAAAATGGTGTTTTATGAGTTTAAAACTCTTTATTAAATAAAAGTTGTCCATGAACGCGGAGAACGCTAGTCAAAACGACCTCAGCAATCACGAAGAACAACCCACGAACGTGGAGAGTAAGATGGATAGAGCAACTATTTGATGTGTCTCAGGCCACACCTCCTTTAGAGGTAAAGCGGTCGCTGTCAAGTAATTAACCTAACCAAGGTTAGGGTCGAATCCCACGAGGAATATGGTAGACTCCAGAGTTGTTCAGTTTTAAAGTGAGTTGATTAACCTAATTATCTCCCTAGAAAGAAGAAAGCAAATGGGGGAGGGGGGCGGTTTGCAAATTAAACTAAGTAAACATACAAATGCAGTTGAGATGCAATCAATTGAAGAGCTAACTAGGGTGATGTGTTCCCCATGGATCCCAAACTTGGTATTATCGGATATATGTAACCTTTTTCAGTGTATAGGTGTAAGACACTAAGTTAGGTTCACCTAAACCCTTGATCTGGTGATTAGGTAAATTTCATCACGAAACATGATTCGTCTCCATGATGTGGCTATACTAACTCTTACTTTAATCCCAGTACAACCTCCCCTTAATCCAGTTAGGTTGTTTAGACGAGAAAAAGCTCAATGGCCTCATATTAATTACCTTTTTCCTATTTGTTACTTCCTTGATCCAACAAGTAGTACTAGGCGAGTTCTAATGTAGACCTCTGTTAAAAAGTAATTTAAGTGAAGAGGATTAAGTAATAGAACCTAATACACCTTCAAGGAACTATACAATATCCAATTTTACCTTATTAGTTTCTCATGGTTCCCACAATCGTAGTTGTGGATTTAGCTATGCATGACTGGTGTAGATGTAGAAATTATGAAATAAAACAGCATAATTAAGCACTTACATAGATAAAATTGAGAATAAGAAATCCACCTCTTCAATTAAGATTGCAAAAATCGAATCAAGAACACAAGAAGTTGATTTTCTGTTACTAAGAACACTAAAATATGTGAATAATACAAAATAATCTGGATACTCTTCGAAAAATAACCTAAAACCCTATTTATAATATGTAAAATACAAAGCTAAAACGAAATAAGGAACTATGTCGATAAACTTTACGTGACATTTCATGACTCGTATACCACTTCATGGCCCATAGATTGGGGTTTCATGGACTCTGGCAGTGTTTCAAAGATAACTTCTACGAGACCATTAGCCGTCTAAGATTCTACGGCTCGTGGGAGGTTTCATCTAATGACTTTCTTGCACCTCTCCACTTTATAATCCTAAGGGTACGACCATCACTCTATGACTTGTATATAATTATATGACTCATGATTCCTCCTCGTAGAGTTGACTACAAGTTTGCACCCCTCATTGGAAATTGATACGGAATCCACTTTACAGCTCGAGAACTCCTCTACGATCTATAGAGGGTTTCATGGATCACCAAAAACCAGCAAATTCAACATATTTTTTCCAAAGCTTTGTCAACTCTGTAATCCTACAAAACAAACACAAAAACACAATCAAATCCACTAACATCGCTATGTTAACACATAAAAATCCAAGTTTCAAGCATCAAAAGTGCTTTATTTTAGCAGCACATCAAGACCCTCAACTTAAAATTGTTGCTTGTCCTCAAGTGACAGACTCAATCCATATAAGCAGTAAAGAGACACATAGACTTACACCCAATGACGCTAACTTCATCACAATCAAACATAGACATCCACATCTCTTTCCAAATTCATATTTCATATAGCTATAAAGCAAACTAACACAAACCAAGACATCTAATAGTGAAACTATGATAAGTTAAGCAATCACAAATAAGCAACAATCACTGACCTAGTTGCATATCAACAATGCAATACAAGTACCCTCACAGAAAGAGTCTCATTTCTACTCAAAATAAGGTTCTCAAAGTTTAATACTTGGGACGATACTAGATCATTCACTCTCAAAAAAGATATAAAGATACTGCGACCAATACCATATGCTTTCCCCTGTGCTCACTACTGACACTTTCAACTAGTTGGACTAGGATCACTTTAGGACTTGCTAGGCTTGTAACATAGGCTCAGAGGGCTTTTGTATGATACTTTAGAAGCATAGTGACTAATGGCCGTTGTCGACACTACAGTTTACTACAGTTTTGCCCCACCAATCAATTTTTCTTCATTCCTTCTTTTTCTCCTATTTTGAAACTTTTTTAGGGTGGCTTTGACTCAATTTTTGCATAGTGCCTTTACTATTTCAAAGATTTTTTTTTCGTTTTGCACACTGATTTGGAACTTCTTCAATTATTCATTCTTGCACCCTTTTTTTAGGTTTTCTCCCCCTTTTTTTGTATCACTAGCTCCCCCCTCTCATGTTTTGAATTCTTCTCACACTAGTCATCCTCAACTTAGGCTTTTAGATAAGTTGAGATTCGTAATATCCCACCTCAGAACTAGGGCCACTTTTAGTAGCCACCCTCAACTTAGGCTTTTAGACTAGGTTGAGGTGCACATTGTTCAAGGAAGGACCAGGGCCAATTTTGGGGCTCATCATCAATTAAGGCAAGGTTACTTGGGTGTTTATAAAGAAATGAGTCAATTTCAGGGTCAAACGTAGGGCTCAAAGGATATATATCGCATTTAGTTGGTCATTTAAGGCTAAGTAGGCTATTAAGAAGGATGACCTAAGATCCTTTCCTAACCTGTTAGTCTACATTCTAAGTCAGAGTAACAGGGCAAGTTTTGAATTGAAACACAGAATATGAATAGTGCAATTTAGCTCACTCACTCATGGAACTACTTACATGTCAACACAGACTACCAAATCATGCTTTTTATCACAATTATGCCTAACCTATCAGAACAAGCACTGTCAAACAACTAATCATGCATGGTTGCTATCAAGTCTAACTAAGCAAAGAAAATTGGTGGGTATCATTTTTCAACAAAACATGATATGCCATAGATATATAAGTATTGTATGCTACCAATACTACCTAAACATCCTAAACATGTCGGTTCAATAGAAAATAAATATATGTAGGGAAAAAAAACATAGGCAATAAAATCCTTTAGACTTCAAATATTAGGATAGTTATAGGCCAAAGTTGTTCAGACTTCACTAAGGCCTATAACTACCCAGACCCCATCAAAAAAATGTGAATTATCCCCAATGCACACAAAATATCATACAAAGAATTGCGGTCAAAAGAGAACATACCTAGACGCCTAAGCGTCTCTCTTAATCTTGCTCTATCCACCCTCCATAGGCCTAGTGGACTCCTCGACTGTAGGAGAGTGTCCTCAAGGTCCAGCACCCCTCGCTCTCTCAAACTCACAACCTATATATATCTCCTCATCCTACCTCGATCTTGCATGGGCAAGATCTAGCTCTATTTTTTTATCAACCCCATCTCAAAAAGCACAACACCAGTATCATTTGTGCGGGGCCTCTTCCCGAGAGGAGGTGGTGGGGGCTCCTCTAGGGTAAAAATATAAACCACCGGCTCATATGGTATACTTAGTGGGATGTCAAAAGAGTCAGCCAAACTTGTAGTCATCTCAGCCTGGAGCTGCTGAATCTCCGTCTGGATAGTCGTCATATCAATAGGCCTCGCTGTGGTGAGGCTCTGCTAGACCCTCCTCACAAAAGCATCTATGTGGGCATCCACGGGACAGAGATTCTCTCGAATAGCTGCAACCATGTATACTTGTATGTGGTTCTCTACATCAGCGACAACCTGGTGGACCCAGGGCCTCAACTGTTGTAAAAACCGAGTCAACTATGACTCAATGAGGGTCTGTCGTTGCGCCAGTGCCTGAAATACTGCCACAGATAAAAGGACAATGTGTGCGGATGCTGAAGTAGATGCAGTGGCCGCTAGAGTAGGAATATAAGTAGTGGGCCCCCTTTCTACATCGGTCTTAGCCTTTGGGGGGCCCTCGGTAGTAGGTGCATTAGCAACAACAGTAGTAGAGGGCTCAGGTGGATGTACTGGAGTGAACATTTGGTATAGGTATGTCACGACCCAAATAGGGGGACTAGATGTGATGTGGCGAAGGAGAACCCGAAGGTCCTCGATCAAGCCATCATAGCATCATTACACACATCATTGGTTCGGAAGTGCAGAAGCTAAGCACATAACACATAAGTTCTAAGGGATTTGGGACTCACGCTATGGGGATGATATCGGGATTGGGACAAGCATGCATTCACACAACATATAGCAATTATCTCTAAGGGGATGGGTAAGTAGGATTCCACTATGGGGCACACCGGGATTATGGGACGTTCCATATAAACACATAGTCATCAAAAATTTCCAACATTCATATCATAAGCATAATAAGAGGCCATTCTCATAATCAAGGCTAAATAGCATAGTTTTACATAACCAAAATGTTCAACATACAAGTCAACGTACAAGAGTCTAGAATGGTCCAACAAGCCTCTACTTGAATAAGCGAGGCCTCGACAAGTTTGAGGCTCACCCTCAAAACATAAGTAAGTAAATGACATAACATAAAATAGGTAAATAGGCGGTGGCTATTGCCCTTGAACAAAAGGGCTCACCACTAGTACGGTCTTCAATCAAGAATCAAGTGTCGTCCGGTAGAATGTAGATATCGTCTCCAGTCCCAACATGGGTAGAACATGTAGAAAATAATATGGGTTAGCACAATTATGCACTAAGTATGTAGGCATGCAATGCATATGACAATATAGTATGACAAAGAAACATGACAAGGGGACAAGTGATACGAAGGGAATGCACGTAGCCAATGAGTAATATAAGAAGATGTTATGCCATGATGCATGAAATGCAATCCTATGATCAATATATATATCAGGGATGTAACCTCAACCGATAATATGAAAGACCCGAGCGAGCAACTACCCGAATCTGGACTACTTGCCAAGTAGTACCTTAGTCACCCTTCAAACAAGGGGAAACATGACATGAAAATCCCTATCTAGGGAGATAACCCATGGTGGCACATGGTTTGACAGAAAGGGGTATGGACCCTGTGGCGATAGTCCACCACGACTCCAATCCCTCGGTACTAAGTCTCATCCTACGGGAATAAGTACATATACATGCAACATCAAATTGGAAGACTTATATTCTTTTCAAATCATGCATCATTAGTCAAACCAAACCATTGTACAAGACTCATGTTCATGCTTAGGACAAAGGCCATCAAGAGTTTCCAAAATCATTTTCATGATCATTCCATATCGATGCAATAACAGTAGCCCATCTACATAGCTTATCATATCAAGAATTCAAAACATGTCAATATGGTGCAAGCACCTTATATGCTCAAAGAGTCATGGAAAGGGACTATGTGATCACAAGTCTTAACATATCATGTGAGTACAAGAGTTTCATCAAGAATTTCAGCATAACAATATCCATGCATATGCCATGAATGAGGGCCAAGAACCTGGGTAATGGAATTCAAACTTACTTCCATAATTTCAAAGGTAATTCATCATAAAACATGAGAAAATCCATAATTTAAAGCATAATGCAATTTACCCATGCATAATTAAAATATAAAAGGGACATGCAATTTGATTCTTCGAGGATTTCCATGAACATTCATAAATTCAAGCTTAAAACATGATTAAATCACCTAAAATCTACAGCACATAAACCCAATCAACAATTTACTTCAAAATCAGAAGAACCCATAACTTAAAGAAATCTTAAATTCAAAAATTAAAGGTTAGGGTTCTTGGGTC
>JBCEWC010008265.1:9371-20221 GCA_038996855.1 Solanum aculeatissimum | reverse complement strand
CCCTTAGTCCCTAATTCCCGTTATTTAATATTAAATGTTCTTCCGCGACCGATGAAGTGTGATGATAAGTTTGAGAGTCTTAGTAGCTCAGTTGATTGGTTATCTGAACTCCTACCTTGTTAGTGAGGGTTATAATTTTTCAAGTAAATCTTATTTTCTCTAGCAAGAACTCATACTTTTTTTCAAATTAAAATTAAAATATAATTTCAACTTTAAAATATTTTTCAATTTATTTTTTTCAAACATCACATTTTTTATGTTCAAACCCCCTATTAAGTAGTCTACTCCTCATAGTTAATTGAATGTAGTCATAGGAGTAAAAATCACCATCCATACTAGGCATATTTGATTCATTTTATAATTGTAAAATTTTCACCAATTATATTTTCGGGATAATTGTTTCATAAATTATTCTTTATTTAATTTCTCTGGCAACTTATGAACTTTTTAAGGCACGGAATTAAAGATCACTTTTTATGCAAATTACAAGTGTTATGGAGTAATAAAATATTGGACCATCATCTAAAACTTTGTAAGTAATTTGTAAACATTAGACGATAATTCAATATTTTATCTATAAGGTTGAATAATATATGAGTAACATAACTATTTGATTGGATTCTAGTGATACTTGTAATTTTTAAAAATTTGAATGAAAATGTTTTATTGGAGCCTAAAAGAAGATGACTCGCTCAGAAAATTGAAATTATAAAAAGAAACATTTGCACAAAACAATTTTATACTTTCTAATGAGATAAAAAAGGATGATATCATGATCCTATGACAGGAGGATAATAGGATCCCGCAAAGTATGATTCTGTAACATTATACCACAAGATCCTATAATTTATATGTAGCTTCTCAATCTTTTCAACTATCAATGTAGGACTCTGTTCGCATACTCAACAAAAGACTCCCCCATCAGTACCCAATGAAAATATTTCCAGAAAAAGGAGGATGTCATTTACTAATATGCACATATACTGTGTAGCAGATCAACAATTGTAAGAAAGCTTACATATACTAGCCACTGCTATGGAAATTGCAGCATTGTCATCTTCAGTTTAGCTAATACTAAGATCATCCAAACTGCTGAATTCACCTAAAAGATATCCATAGTTATCGACGACTGGTAAGCCCAGTTTTAGTGAAAACATGACTGTCCTCTCATCACCTGGAAGTTGAATCCATTGCCCCATCCATAAATCTCCATCATCTTCTTGAGCTTCTTGCTTCTTCCCTACACTAGAGTCAGTTGGCATAATGCTTTGCAGCTCGACCTTCTTTGAGTTCGGAAGATCAAATTTATAAGTCTGATAAGAATCAATACTTTGGACACTTGTACCTCTGTTGGATGGATTTGAGAGAGGGACATCAAGTTGTGCTGATTCATCAGCTGATTTGAGTTCACAAGTTACATTTTCATGTTCATGCTTGGCATTGACTAAGCTCTCTGATTTCCCATCTTGCTTATGAGTTTGCTTGTTAGTACATTGTTGCTGCTTCGCCTTGACTAGTTTCTGAAACTCGAGCTTCTTAGATTGATAAGCCCGAGAAGCCTCTTCAGCAGTGTCAAAAGTCCCTAACCAAATTCTTTTCTTACTGATGGGATTTCTAATTTCAGATACGTATTTCCCTGACATCTTTCTCTTGAAAACGCCAACCATATGTGTCGTTTTGTGAGAATTGTTTCTTTTTTTTCTTCTACTACCTTGACTAGAAGTATCTAAGGTTTGATCATTAGCCACAGACAAGGATGCTGCAACAGGTGATGATTCAGGCTGCTGAATTTGATCAAAAATCTTCTTTGGTTTTTCCTCCTTTTTCCCCTGCTGGCTTAGTTTCTCAAACTCACACTTCTTGGAGAAATAAGCTTGTGAAGCCTCTTCAACAGTGTCAAAAGTGCCCAACCAAACTCTCTTATGCCTGATTCGGTCAGTAATCACAGCACCATACCTCCCACTCTTTCGCCTTCTGATTCCAATTAAGTTTGTCTTGGCTTTAGGATCACAACGCGTAGCAGCATTACACTCAGATGATTCAGCGCCATGGGCATTAGTCATTAAACATGAGGTTGCTTTAGAAGAACCAGGTTCTTTCCCTTGAGATTCGATTCTTTTATTTCTTCGACCCATACTCACAGTATTTAAGGTTTCCACAACAGGTGATTCAGGCTGCAGAATTTGATCAAAAGTCTCCTTTGGTTCATTGTCCTTGTTTTCCTGTTTGCTTAATTTCTCGAGCTCAGACTTCTTGGAGAAATAAGCTTGTGAAGCCTCTTCAACAGTGTCAAAAGTGCCCAACCAAACTCTCTTATGCCTGATTGGGTCAGTAATTGCAGCACCATACCTCCCACTCTTTCGCCTTCTGATTCCAATTAAGCTTATCTTGACTTCAGGATCGCAACGCGTAGTAGTATTACACTCATCAGATGATTCTTCGCCATAAACATTAGCCATTAAGCCCGAGTTAAAGACATAGGATGCCTGTTTCTTCTTAGAGTGATTAACAGGAAAACCTTCTTCAGCGGTGCCAATTTCATGAGAATCAATCATTTGCACATTTTCTGATCTACTTGCTGATTCGAGTTCACGATTTACATTTTCATGTCCTGAATTCTCATCATGCGTAGAATGAGTTTGTTCATTACCACATTGCCGCTTTGCGTCGACTATTCTCTGAAACTCGAGTTTCTTAGATTGATAAGCCTGAGAAGCCTCTTCAGCAATTCCAAAAGTTCCCAACCAAATTCTTTTCTTACTGATAGGGTTTGTAATCTCAGATATATATTTACCTGAATCCTTTCTCTTCTGAACCCCAATGATATGTGCTGTTTCATTCGGATTACGATTTTTCTTTGATCTGTCCTCTTTATTTCTTCCCTGGTTTAATCTCTCAAATTCAAACTTCTTGGAGAAATAAGCTTGTGAAGCTTCTTCGACAGTGTCAAAAGTGCCCAACCATACTTTCTTATGCGTAATTCGATCTGTAATCTCAGCTGCATATCTCCCGTTCTTTTGCCTTCGGATTCCAATTAAGCTTATCTTGGCTTTAGGATTGCTGCTTGAGCTATAATATTCGGTTTCTTTCCGTTGCTTAAGCTTTTCACGATCGCCATTTTTGCTTGTTTTGGGCTCTGTAGTATTCAAATCCATAATAGCTATACTGCTACTCTCCTTGTGATTCGTGTGTTGAAAATGTGTAGTGAACTTCACTTTGTTATCAAAAAATTCAGTTATCTTGCAGCTGGTTTCTTCTTCTGCAAGTAGTCCTCGTTAATCAATTTTCATGGCATTGAATTGAGGGATTTCTTGCATTTGTGAGATGAAAAAGGAAATTGGAATTTGTTGAAATAAAAATCTATTCAAACACATATTGTATACTTATATTAAATATATTCCTTTTTTAATTCAACGAACCAAACATTTATTTATAATTTTGGCATAATTTACTTATTCACCAAACAAATAAACTTCTCATCAAAAAACAAAAAGGTTCTTTTTCCCGTATTGTCTCACCATTTTAAGAGAGTGCCATAGTTCCATGTGTAGTCAAGTAGAGTCAATCACAAAATGCATACTTTAACAGTTAACACTTCTAACAAGGATTCGATGGTAAGCTATGTTATTCCAACTATTTAAAAACGTTATTGTGACACTCGTGTCAGATCTTTCAAAAATTTACTATACAACTACTGCTTTCCAAGCTGAGTTGCAAACTCTACTCAAGGGGCTTGAGTCAGGTCTCTGGAGCATAATTCACAAACCATAAATAGTTGTGCTATTAAACATGACCGCAAGCGCCTCTTCTGGAGGCTGACTAATAAAAACAGTTCAAAAGAACAGAGAACAGCTACTAATTTACTAATGCAAACCAATAATTATAAGGAGGTTTACATATTACTACTGCCTACTGAATCCTAAAACTTGAAACTACGAGAAATCTTCTTGCAAACATTCAACAAGCTGGGGAAATCACAAAATTGTTGTCTTAGGTTTAACTAATGCTAAGATCATCCAAACTGCTGAATTCACCTAAAAGAGATCCATAGTTATCGATGATTGGTAAGCCTAGTTTCAGTGAAAACATGACTTCCCTATCATCACCTGGAAGTTGTATCCATTTCCCCATCCATAAATCTTCATCATCCTCTTGACCTTCTTGCTTCTCCCCTGCACTAGAATAAGTTGGTATATTCCTTTGCAGCTCGACCTCCTTTGAGCTCTGAAGATCGAATTTCTTAGGCTGATAAGCATGAAAAGCTTCTTCAGCAGTACCTCTTTTATCAGAATCAATACTTTGGACAGTTCCCTCATTAAATGAATTTGAGAACGAAACATCAATATCTGGTGATCCATTAGCTGATTCGGGCAGCAATGGTTCAAGTCCTTGCTTGACATTGACTAATTTTTCTGATTTCCTTCGCTTATAAGTATGAAACTCAAGCTTCTTAGATTGATAAGCGTGGGAAGCATCTTCAGCAGTGCCAAAAGTCCCCAACCAAATTTTCTTTTTAGTGATGGGGTTGGTAATCTCAGATGTATATCTCCCTGTCGTCTTGCTCTTGTGAACCCCAATAAGACGTGGTGTTGTTTTGTGAGAATCGATTCTTTCAGCACTTCCACTTTCACCAGCAGTAGTATCTAAGGATGTCACAACAGACGGAGATTCAGGCTGCTGAATTTGATCACAATTCTTCTTCAGTTTATTCTCCTTATTTGCTTGTCTAAATTTCTCAAACTCAGACTTCTTGGAGAAATAAGCTTGCGAAGCCTCTTCAATAGTGTCAAAAGTGCCCAAGCATACTTCCTTATGCTTAATTGGATCTGTAATCACAGCTGCATATCTCCCGCTCTTTCGCCTTCTGATTCCAACTAAGCTTCTCCTGACTTTGGGATCACAGCTTGTAGTAATATTACACTCACCAGATGATTCAACGCTATGGACGTTAGTCATTAAACACGAGGTTGCTTTAGAAGAACCGGATTCTTCCCCTTGAGAATCAATTCTTTTAGCTCTTCCACTTTCACAAGCAGTAGTATCTAAGGATGCCACAATAGACAATGATTCAGGCTTCTGAATTTGATCACAATTCTTCTTCAGTTTATTCTCCTTATTTCCCTGTTGGCTTAATTTCTCAAACTCAGACTTCTTAGACAAATAAGCTTGTGAAGCCTCTTCAACAGTGTCAAAAGTCCCCAACCAGACTTTCTTATGCGTAATTCGATGTGTAATCTGGGCTGCATATCTCCCATTCTTTTTCCTTCGGACTCCAATTAAGCTTATCTTAGCGTTAAGATCACAGCTTTTCGTTTTGTTACACTCGTCAGATGATTTTGTGCCACAAACATTAGCCATTAGACCCGAGTTAAACAATCTGGATCTCTCTTTAGCAAAACGGCAAGCTTCTTCAGCAGCACCAATTACGTGAGAATCAATCCTTTCCTCAGTTCCTCCATTAGACGAACTTGAGATCAGAACATCAATTTCTGATCCACCACCTGATTCAGTCTGAAATACTTCACCATTTACATTTTCATATCCTTGCTTGACACTGATTAATTCCTCTGATTTCTCAGCATTATATATACATGCCAATTCGCGGATTCTTTTACTCTTCTTATTTCCCTGCTGCCTCAATTTCTCATTATCAAACTCAGACCTCTTAGAGAAATAAGCGTGTGAAGCTTCTTCAATAGTGTCAAAAGTGCCTAACCAGACTTTCTTATGCCTAATTCGATCTGTAATCACTGCAGCATATCTCCCGTTCTTTTGCCTTCGAATTCCAATTAAGCTTATCTTAGCTTCAGGATTGCAGTCTGTACTAGTATTACACTCATTAGTTTCGAGTTTTTGCCCTTGCTTAACATTGACTACTAATTCCTTAGAGCTAAATCCCTCTATAATGTCCATGTTAATGTGTTGAAAAGGAGTAATAGGCTTTTTACCTAATCAGAATAAAAATTCCAGAAACTCCGTTCACCGGCTGGTAAACTGATGACGATGATCCCTTTAGGGAGCAGTATTCGGGTCGAACTCAACTGATTGGTTCATCTTGCTGGTTTCTTCTCCGTCTTCCTCCTCTGTAAGTATTCCTCATTGATCAATTTCCATGGCGATTAAGTTCTAAAAAATGGCAATACATTGAATTGATTGAAGTATTTTTGTTGAGGCGAAAGAGGGAAATTGGGGTTTGGTCACTTCTCGCCTCAATAGCGTATGCAAAGTACTATACCTCTTTCACATGCTCCCAATTATGTGACGTAATTTGACAAATTAAAGGAAAAAAATAGCTTGAAATTTAGTTGAATTTTTATTAAAAATATGTTACTCTATTTAAGGCAAATTAAAAAAGGCGAGTCATATAAATTAAAGAAAAAATAACATAAATAAGGAAACATATGATATGAATTTACATTATACCATTATAATTTGGAAAAAAAATTATAATTTATAGTTATAAGTAGGGTTTTGTTGTTATTTTCTCTTTCCTCTCTTCCTCTCTCTCGCCTCTCTCCTCTCACTCTGCAATTTCTCGCCAGATTACAATTACATATGTATACCAACTGTATATATACAATTATTTTGACAAATGTACGTTCTCATTTTCTTCTAAAATCTCTTGCTCTCTTATAAAGTAAATTTTAAAAAAACTTTTAAGAATTCTTATTTAAAAAATAAAGATTTTTAATGAAAAAAATAAAAAATTATAAGTGATCTACAAAATCAAATTTTCTAATACTTGATACTCCTTTTGTCTCAATTTAAATGACATAGTTTGAATTTTGACAGTCAAACTTTTTTGATTTGATCGTAAATTTGAACATATATTCTTTAAAAATATATATATATAACATTTAGATTTGAAAACTATACAAAGTACTATAAGTAAAAAAAAAAATTATAAATTGGGAGGGAAGGAGTGTGTATTTCTTAATTTGAAGCGTGCATATGGATCATTAATGTTACAATATTACCTTACATTTTGACATTATTGACAGTATGGGTATGTAGCTCAGATGGTAGAGCGCTCGCTTAGCATGCGAGAGGTACGGGGATCGATACCCCGCATCTCCATTTTATTTATCTTCTTACCTTTTACAAGTTTGGGCCAAAGTGAAAATGGGATGGGGAAGACCAACATATGAAGCCCAAAGATGATAATGAGGACCAACATCTTTCTTTCTTTCTTCATGTACTAATTTTCCTATCAATTAGTGTCTACTTAATAGTCTTTTTAGCTTTTGTTTAATGAGAAGGAAGCAAGGTTTGATATATAGTGATGCATTATGCATATATCTAAACTAGGATAAGATTTGGTGAAATTGTGTATTTATGGTTTAAGGTAGTCACTTTATTGACAGAATAAAAAGAGAACGTTTGAAACTATGTAATAATTTTGTTAGTTGAATTTAAAATATTACATATGTATTATAAAATCAGAATAATAGACTGATTGATTGTTGTCAGGTCAGAGCATCTATTGTCTATTGGAGGTTGAGAAAGAGATGGCTTTTCTTGAATAAAATGAAAATCGGATTCATGCAACGGCTTTGTTGTTATGGATGGCAGAGGGTCTGTAGTACCCGAAGCATTGGAGTGATCCAATAGCTATGAAGAGGGCTAGAAGTGCCATTTCGATATCAATAGGGGATGTAGCTCAGATGGTAGAGCGCTCGCTTAGCATGCGAGAGGTACGGGGATCGATACCCCGCATCTCCACTTTTTTCTTCCCATACTTTTTAGGGATGCTTCTATTGGGCCCAGGTGAAAATTGGTCCAATTAACACCAGATATTGTACTGAAGCCCATAAAAAATTGGCCCAATATTATTGACCCAATGTAATCTGATTACAGAATTCAATCTCATATCCTTTTAGTAATAATTGTTAATTTTTATTCAAAAATAATCTATTTACACAAACAATTCTCTTACATTTATTAATTTTTCTATAATTTAATTTAAGATTATATTGTCTCACTAATTAATAGTTTCATACGAGATTTCAAGTTAAATACGTCAATATATATATATATATATTTGCTACTAGATACATTCTGAATACTAATACATTAGAAAAGTGGCGAGCGAGAGAGGCCAGAGAATTAATTTATCTCAGATACTTGTGATCACACTGAATACATTTATTTGGAATATCAAACATACACACAGGGAGAGAAGCGAATGAGATTGCGAGAGAGGAGAGAGGTAAGCAAAAGAGTTAGTGTATCTTAGATACATGCAAATCTATGTATGTAGAACAAGTTACACTTAATTTTGACCTCATATATCTTAGATACATGTATCTAGCATGATTTGTAATTTTGAAAACATACCCCCCCCCCCCCAAAAAAAAGTAATTAGCTCCTAAAATGGTGCGATTTCTGTTGTTTGTCCATTTTTTATACTCCCTTTGTTTAGAAAAGCATGACCTAGTTTGATTTGACACAAAATTTAAGAAAATAATAAAGACTTTTCAATTTTATAATCCTAAATATAAAAATGAAAGTAGGTCTTTTTTTTAAAAACGGAGAGTACTGTTTTCCGAAAAGAAAGTTGTAGTGTCATTGTAATTGAATTTTGTAGAGGGTCCCGTTTGAGATTCACCGCCGCATTTAGTTTCTCTACGGCTCTTTGCTGATTAACACTTATTAATCACTCTACTAATTTGGATTAAGAAGAAGAAAAATTGATTAATAGATATCAGAATTGACTAATTTAGTTTCCATATTTATTTATTTTTTATTTTTCAATTTAGCCACCGTCCTTGAATTTGTCTTTCTGAGCAAAAGGAGAACATACAATATGAAACTAGACAACTTTGATTTGATCTCTCCCTATATATAGCAAATACGGGTACACATTGAAATATATATGCACACGTCTCATTCAGTGACGGAGTTAGAATTTTCATCAAGCAAATTCAAAATTTGAAGAAGTAGACAATCGAATTAGTCTATGAGAGATCGACATTTACTGTAATTAACTATATATAAATAATAGTATAATTTTCTACGGAAGAGAATTCGGATGAACCACCTAAAGATAGTGTAGCTCCGCCCCTGAACAACTTGGCATGTGCACGTAAACTACTTTAACATGAGGATTCAACATTTGGTAAATGAAGAATAATATGGTTGAGGTCGACTCTGATATCATTTTGATAAAATAATGAATCTTGATCCTAGTTCAACTATAGAAGCTACCTTATATATATCAGATGATTACGATATAATATTATCGAAGAGTACATATATTGAAACAATTTAGGAGAACATTTGGTCTAATAACAACACCATAGCCATGGCAAAACCAGAATCAAATCCTGGCATTACAACTAATACAAAAACCTCTAATCCAAAAGTAACACCACCAGTTACTGCTTGTTTTTTCCTAATTTCTGCCACCACATTTCTTGATTTTGCATCCAACATTTTGCATGTTCTGTTTGCATATGACCCTTCAATAATATAAGAATATGTCTTGTCTGATGATGTTCCATGATAATAAACATGGGCAAGTACGTTAATGTTACTATGCAAAATCTTCATTTGTTTCTTTACACAAAATATTGGCTTCTTTCTTAATGATGATGATGTCTTGTTATCATGATCTCCAAGTACTTCTCCTTCATATATGAACCAATTGTTGTCTACTATCCTTAGCTTCTGCTAGATCATCCAAAAAATAAAATAAAATTAAACGCTTTCTATTCGATCACAGAGTCGGAATTTTCACTACTAAACTTTAAAGTATAAAAAAAGATATACACACTAAGGAGTCAATGGGATTTAACAATTAGTACTATTTATATACTATTCCTTTTTTTTTTTTAATCAAGCTCACAAAAGTTCTTACGTCCTTAAAGTTGCTTTCTATTAAGTCATACAAAAAATAACTACAAATAACTTAGAAAATAAGAATAAACCTAAGTTATGCAGACTCTTCATTTTCAATACCGCACTCCTGTCTGATTCTTCAAAAATACACTACTTTTAGAAAATTCGATATATAACCACTGACACTTTTGAAGAGTCCGAGCAATATAAGAATAAGCTAGTATTTAATTATAGATTTTGAAATCAAATATTTATTTCAGCATAAATTTTGAAAAATTATTTTCAAAAATTTTTAAATTCAAATTTTAATTTGACTCTCAAAACTTTAAATTTATGACCAAATGGAAGATAAGACAGAGTTGTTTGTTATTTATTAAGATATAATTAGTCTACCTAATTAATAGTTGTTGATATTTGTTACACTTGTTAAAATTAGTTCTTATCTTATGGTCAATATCTTGTAACGTCAGTCACGCAAAAAATAATTAAACTGCAGCCGCAAAGCACACAAAAAAAATTTAAATATTCAAAATCTATACCAGAAAATGTTAATTACCTTATGCCGACATATAGTGAGAATGGGTTTTCCAGAAGCATCCATTAGAATAGTTTGGTCACGTCTACCAGAATAATTATCAACTCGATACACTAAATTTCCATCGGAACCAATAACTGTAAATCCTTTACAGCTAAATATAAGTGATTTTCTCCATACTGTTAAAGAGATACACGATGATGAGGTTGATGTTGTTGCTAATTCCTTGTAACTGGTATTATTGTTCTTGAAATCTTCTAATGGATGATCTTGATAATTCAAAGATCTGGAACTTATTGATTTTAAGAAGAGAAGCATCTTTTTCTTTTTCTAATTCTCTCTCTAGATTTATATAGTTTTTTTTTTTTGGAACTTTTTGGCTAACGTAAGATTGGAAGATCTTAGGAGGAAATGAGATATTTATAGATGCTAAGTTTTTTTTGGGGGGGGGGAGGGGGAGGGGAGTGGCGGAGTC
>JBCEWC010008264.1:0-20221 GCA_038996855.1 Solanum aculeatissimum | reverse complement strand
CTAGGTTCTATCCTTGTATGGTCCTAATTCTTTAAATTCTTGAGTTTCATGACATTGCATGCATACATGAGCACGAATCGAAGCTCTTTGAGTTTCATGACATTGCATGCTAACTGTATGGGATATTATATATTGAATCGAAGCTATTTGAGTTAGCTTCGCAACGTAACTGATTTCACTTGATTAGGAGTTTGGGTGTGGAAATTATGACCTTTACATTTGGACTGCCCGTGTATGGAAAGGTTCTGGAAAAGGGGAAGCAACCTGAGTCTAAGGCAGAGCCACACGGGAGGGTCCACGAGCCGTGTGCAGGATCAAAACCCATGAAGGGCATTCGTGGGTTGATCCAGAGAGTGGGGCTGAGTGATAGACCAAGGCCGGAACCAAGTAAAGCCCCACAGACCACTTCACGGTCTGTGTAAGGCTCCACGGTCCGTAAGGGGGTCCCGTGAGTTGATCTAGAAAGTTTGCCAAGGTTCGTGGTTGGACTCCGGACCAAGTAATGCTCCACGAAGCAGTACATATTCCATGTGCAGCTACATAGTCCGTGAGGCCCACGTGAAGTGATCCAGAAAGTCCCTCGAGAGTTCAAGCCAAAGTCGAGCCCAAGTTAAGCCTCACGGATAGGTTCACGGCCCGTGAACCTGTAGACGTCCACTGGAGGCCTTCCGTAAGGCACTGTGTTCAGAGATCTAGTCCATTTCATTAATGGTTAATTCATAATTTAATTAGATCCTATGCCCCTTTTAGCCTTTCTAAGGTCTTCTAACTCCCCTAAATCAAACCCTAATCCCCTTTCACCCATTCTAACACTCTTCAATACACTCCAAAATTCTCTCAATCCTCTTGACCTCCATTGATGAAAGCTTGAAGAAATTTGGGGAAATTCATCTTGCTTGTGATTCCATCCAATTCTCTTGGCTAATCTCAAGGTATATGGTATTGATTCATGGATTTCCTTTCATCCATGAAGACCCAAGAACCCTTGTCTTTAAATTTTGATTTTAAGCTTTCTTTAATTATGGGTTCTTTAAATTTTGAAGTATTTAAATGAATTGAGTTGTGGGCTGTAGAAATTAGGTGATTTAAATGATGATTTAAGTTTTAATTTATGAAATGCATGAAAATTCTTGAAGGATCAATGTTCATGTCTCTTTAATGGTTTAATATGCATGGGTAAATTGCATTACGTTTTGAATTAGGATTTTATCATGAATTATGCTGAATTACCTATTGATTTGTGATTTAAAGTTTGAATCCTCTATTTCTCATGCACTTGATTCTTTATTCATGGCATAAGAATTGAAGTATGGTTATGATGAATTTCTTTTTAAGGGCATGACCCTCATGTTATTATATGATATGATATTTTAAGGCTTGTGATCACATAGTCTCTTGATATGGCTCGTTGAGAAACATGGGTGTTTACACCAATATGATATGGAAAGTTATGATAAGTATGGACCTACTCTTATGCATAAGGTTTAACATGAAAGTATGTTTGGCTTTTTAGCCCCTGAAGCATGATTATAAAAAGTATATAACTTTTGTTAAGTATGCATAAGAGTAATGAAAGTTATTTTGGCTTTTAAGCCCAAGTATGCATGTTTTGATGTTCAAGTATCAAGTTTCCATTTTAAAAGCATGTATATGTATACGTATTCTTGTGCGATGATAACTTAGTATCGAGAAAGATTGGAGTAGTAAGTGGGCTATCCCCAAGGGTCCCACTTCTTTCTCGAAACTATGTGCGAACATAGGTTGTTACCGTAATGGGAGGCCTATAAGGTATGCTTCGATATGATATGATAAGATATGCTATGTTATGTAAATTCTTTCGAAATGACCGGTTCGTAAGGAAGGTGGCCATCACATCGAAATGAGAGGCTAGTAAGGTGTGGTGTAGATTACCTTTAGCAAGTAATCTTCTCCGATTTGTTGGGAGGCCTCATCGAGCAAGTTCATGTTGTAGCTCACATGAGTTTGGATGTTGGTTATGGTTCCATCCCCTTTATACTATAAGCATTATGGAATTTCATGCATCATGGTCATCATGGAATATTGATATATTATTCTTGCTTATATTCTCTTCTATTTATCGGCTCTTGTTATGTAGGTTGTTATAGGTTTACGTGCACACGCATTTGCTTGCCCGCATACTTAGTTCTTTATTGTGCTAACCCATACTCTTGTCTACATATTCTAACCATGTAGGGACCGGCGACGACCTCTATCTATCGTTGAACGACGAGTTATCTCCTTGAAGCTAATTGCTTGTGGTGAGCCCTTTGTTCTAGGGTAATATTTACTTTCCTCTTCCTTGTATTGTTTTACTTTCCTTCTTTATGGATTGAGGGTGAGCCTGGATTATGTCTAGGCCCCGCTTTATCTTATGTAGAGGCTATGTTGGACATGTTAGACTCTTGCACATTCTATTTTGCTTATTTGGGATGTTATGACTATTGGGATGTGTTTATGGAAAGGACGATCCGATTATGCTTATGATTATGCTTATGGGCTTGTGAATATTGGGAATGTACTTATGTGGAAAGTCCCCTAACCCGATATGTCCCCATAGCTTGAGCCCTACTTACCCGCCCCTTAGAAATACTTGCTATATACTATGTGATTCATGCTCATCCCATTCTCGACAACATCCCCATAGATTGAGTCCAAAGCCTCGTTTCCCATGGAATTATGTGTTATGTGTTTATTTTCTCGTGCTTCCGAACCAATGATGTGAGTGATGATGCTATGATGTCTTGATCGAGGACTTTCAAGTTCTCCTTCGCCATGTCAAATCTAGCCCCACTTTCGAATCGTGACAAATCACTTACTCAATACTCTGGTGTGCAATATCTTCAAAATATTACTTTTTGCTAAAAAAATTGTGTTACTGATTTGAGGCACTGTTTAGGTCGAACCCATGATTTCATTGCCTTGATGATTTATGGTTGTCTGAAAATGGGATGAAATATGTAGTTATCTCTATTCCATTGTATAATTAATCTTGGAACATGTCAATAGATGTTGAAATAATTATTTGAATTTGTGCAATACTTTATCAATGAGTTAAAATTATTTATCTTATTAAAATCATTATGGGAGTGCCTGAATTACATGATGGGATGAGGAAATTAACTTGATTGGCCATATGAGGCACCTTTTGGTATCAATGTAATTATCTAATAATTTAAAATCATTTGTCGTCTAAGTTGTATTTAATTATCTTGTTAAGATTGATTAAGTGATTTTGCAAATTAAATGATGGCATACCAACTAAGTAGTTAGATGGTCGTTGTTATGCTATTTGCATGTATCTTAGTGAATGAGAGATTGAGAGATAGGGTCGTTAATTGCACATTCTATGGTTTTGGAGCAACTTGGTGAAAATTTGTGTGCGTTTGTTTTTTAGGCTTATTTGGAGTGCATTGACTACATAGTGAATGGGTTTGACTTTGCTTGCGTGCCATTGCTTTGATGCTATTTAAATTTGTGTACCCTGTTGTTTTAACCTAGTCATCATGCTTGAAAATTTCTTAAAACTAGGTTGACTAGGAGTTGGGTGTGATTTTATTGTTCGAATATTGATCAATAGGATCGAATAGTGAACTTGTAAAACCAAGGTTGTTGTTTTTCAATAGTACGAGTGTCTCCTATGGCATGTAGACTTTATATATGGACCGTAGTTGCCTCTTGCAAGTTAAAATCAGCAACTTTTCCTTTCTAGGATTTCATTGGACAAACCTACCTACGGGTTGTAGCTCATGTTAAGTCCCGTACATAGGGTTAGTAGGTTCCTTACATAAGTAGATTTATTCATGTCAATGTACCTATGACCCAGTTTATAACTTGTAGTCTATCCTACGAGCCGTAACTAGTCTTGTATGTACACTTCTAGTAAGTTGATTTACTGTGCCCTATTTCTTACAAATGCCCTCTATCGCCCTTAGCCTACCCTACGACCCGTAAGAGAGCTTTCGTAGTTCCTTCTGTGACTTATTTTTGCTAACTTTTTTATTTTCTTTTCTGAAGGACTCATGTGTGCTTCTACTTGTGTGTTTTCAGGTACTATGGCTCCCCATCTCAAACGAGATGAGATACTAGTTGTTTTATAGAGCTAACTCCAAGATGAGACGATAGACACCGAGGTCAATCCTCAGGCAAACTAATCAGTAGAAGAGCTCAACGTCCATCTAGATAAGGGCATTGAGCGATGACACACTAGGGCGACAGCTAGACAGATAGTGCTAGCACAAACATTAGCCATAGTGGCTCGACCACCTTAATTTGAGGAGGGAGGTGCCCAGCAGAGCAAATCCATATATATGATGGACTCCCAAGAGGGGTCCAAATTAGGTTCTAAAGAGAGAGATGGCTTTGGCTCAGATGAGGAGTCAGGTTTAGAGGTCGCAAAGTCTACCTTAGCACCACCAACTCTAGTGGTTGGATTGATAAGGTGATGGTGTGTCCGGTTCATGTAGGATATCTATAGGGAGGCTATGTAGCACGATAAGTGGGGTCGATAGGCTCATACTATATTTAAGGATCCATAAATCATTACATTTGGGCTTGATAGTGCTCTTATACTCCAAGACACTATAGCCCGTTACAAATTAGATTGGTTAGCAGCCCTATCGGGGAAGTACTCCTTGACCCTTGTTCGTGAGTTCTACACATCAGACGCTTTCCACCATCAAGGAGTTGACCTAAAAAGGGCAGAGGTTTCTTGCACAACCTTATATTACATATATGATGGGGAGAAGAGTTTCTTTTGATATATCTAAGACCATCATTCATCAATTCTTATTTGGTTCGGATTATCAAGCCCCCATTACCACAATAGAGTATGACTATCGGTTCTAGAAGACTAGAGACCGAGAGTTGATGAAGATGCAGCTCGCAAGGCCATTCTGATGAGGTGGAATACCAACCACATAGCTGAGGAAGGCCAGGACCCTCATTAGATTTCTACTTCAGCGGCAATCGTGAAGACATCACTAAGCTTCACCGAAAGGTTTTGGTAGGCTGTTATATGTTTACGGATCTGGCCTACTCAGGCAAATAATACTTTGATGCTGAACCATATGATTTTTGTTGTCAACATCATTACTGGCTATGATATTGATTAGGACTACCTGATAGTATAAGAGATCCTTAAGCTGGCTCAAAAGAGGTCCACCTCCATTTCATTCCCATGTTTGATTTATCGACTATGTATAGCGATGGGAGTAGATATTATACATACTTTTGACATGATGATTGAGGTTTATAGGACCTGGGATGACATCCTGATAAAGGATGATTAGAATCTTGTGGCCCTCCAGCGAGCACCGTATCCACTTATTAGTCTACCAAAGATGTTTTTTGCGGCACCACAGTATGAGTCTACACCATCTACTACTGCTGCTCTCGAGGTAGAGGAGCCCCAACAAACAAAGATTGAGAGGGAGATGGGGCTCACTACTACTTCTACTCCTGTACCAAAGTCTGTGTTTACATATCCATCTTCTACTGGCATAGTATACGTGTTGTTGGAGTCGATTTAGGCTCTAGTACAACAAACAAGATCACACTAAGTCATAGTTGACTCAATTGCTACAACATATATGACCTTGGGTTCGCAAGGGCATTTTAGAGTTTGAGGAGAGCATCCATACACACTTCATGTCCACTATTGAGGAGAGACTCACACTATTCCATAGCTGTGTTGAGACTTTTGAGAGGTGAGTTGAGAAGATCCTTAGGCCAACCAATCCTTCTAGTTTACAGCTATTCAAGCAGAGATCCAATATCTCCATACTTATATGAGAGCAGCATCGGTTGCCCCTCTTGTGATTCCCATGCCTGAGACTACTATTGAGGAGGTGGTTAATTTGTTTGATGAGGAGACACCACTCTGCGCCCTTGGGAAGAGGCCTTGACTTGAGAGTGATGATCTTGGTGCAATGAGGTGAGAGGCAGATAGGTTAGACATGGAGAAGTTCAAAGCCATTAGATGTAATTGCTTTAGGATCTTCATAGGTCAAATTCTCCTCAACCGTCACACCCTCCAAAGGTGTAATTTCTTTAGGATCACCAACCAATTTCCTCAACATGGAAACATGGAATACCGGATGAATGGAGCTCATGTCCAAGGCAAGTCCAACCTATAAGCCACATTGCCAACCCATTCCAAAATCTCATAAGGTCCGACGTACCGAGGGCTCAACTAGCCCCTTTTGCCAAAATGCATGATGCTCTTCATAGGGGACACCATCATATACACCCAATCACCAACATAAAATTAAAGATCCCTCTTCCTAATATATGAATAAGACTTTTGGCGACTTTGGGCCATTTTCAACCTTTCCCTAATTAACTTCACCTTTTCTATCTACACCTAAGACCGGGCCTAAAACGGCTGCCTCATCTATTTCAAACCAACAAACTAGAGATCTACATCTTCTCCTATACAAAGCTTCAAATGGTTCCATACCAATGCTAGCATAAAAGCTATTATTGTAAGCAAACTCGATGAGAGGTAGATGATCATCCCAATTTTCTTTGAATTCCAACACACAAGCCCTCAACATATCCTCCAAGGTTTGAATTATTCTTTTGGCTTGCCCATCGGTTTGAGGAAGAAATGTCGTGCTCAACTTGACCTTAGTACCAAGTCCTTTCTGAAAATACTTCCAAAAATAAGAAGTAAATTGAGTACCACGATCCGATATGATAGACCTTGACACACCATGCAATCTCACCAACTCCTGAATATATACCTTAGCATACTCCTTGGCACTATAGGTAGCCTTAACTAGTAAGAAGTGAACCGACTTAGTCATTCTATCAACAACCATCCATATGGAATCGAATTCTCTCTGAGTATGAGGCAACCCAACCACAAAGTTCATGGCTTGGACCCAAACCCCTAGATGACCACTGAACCAACGCACGAGCACCCACACGGAATGTGGACCACCAAATATTTCGTGGTCCAGCCCTTAGCCCAATTCCAGAACCTTGTTCCCAACGTCCTTTCAATTACGGGTAGTCTCACTGTTTGGGCCATAAATTTCCCATACAAACTTTGAATTGAATGAAATCAGTTGTGTTGCGAAGATAACGCAAAAAGCTTCGATTTGATATATAGTAGACCACACAGTTTAACCTGTACCAAAATTTATGATCTTTCAAAGTTCACTACCCAACCAGCCTTACAATCTCACTAAAAGATCCATTTTGAATCCGTCCACTTAAATACAACCCATGACTATCAAAATTCAACCACGACCAGTTTAACACTAACCTTGACCAACCATTATAAAGTTTGAAAATTTTCAGATCGTTACTCCATGCCATCAATACACTTCCCTTAGGTCCCTATGCATCTTAGTAGACCCTGGATGAATTGAATATTGGGAATTATGGGTTTCACTCATGATAACCTCCCTTAGGCCGTCGACATTCAGAACACACAATCAGTTTTGATACCGTAGCACACCATCTCCCCCTTGGGAGAAAACCTCAATTTTTCCACCGATAACTAACTTTTTTATATCAACCAAGGAAGGGTCTAGATCTTGCTTTGTGTTAACATCAACCACCACCAAAGATTCGGACCCGCTTTGAACAAGAATACCACCTTCTTCCAAGTCGGTTAACCTAACACCTAATCTAGCCAAATGATGCACGTCCCTTACTATCTCTTTTTTCCCTTCATCCACATGCGACACACTCCCCATAGATAGCCTACTAAGGGCATTCACCATGACATTAGCCTTGCCGAGATGATAAAGGACACTCATATCATAATCCTTGAGATGCTTCAACCATCTTCTTTGTCTCAAGTTAAGATCCCTTAGGGTGAACACATATTGCAATCTCTTGTGATCGGTGAATACATCCATATGAACCCCATATAGATAATGTCTCAAATCTTTAGAGCAAACACCACCGCCGCCAACTCGAGATCATGGGTTGGATAATTTTGATCATGTACCTTCAATTGCTGAGACACATAAGCTATTACCTTACCAAGTTGCATAAGTACACATCCCAACCCAATCTTAAAAGCATCACAATATACCACAAACCCGTCTAACCCATTGGGCAAGGTCAAAATAGTAGCCAATATGACCCGATCCTTCAAAGTCTGAAAACTCTTCTCACACTCACTTGACCATATAAACTTAGCATTTTTCTAGGTCAACTTAGTCAATGGGGATGCAATGGAAGAAAACCCTTCAACAAATCTCCGATAGTAACTGGTCAACCTAAGGAAACTTCGAATATCTATAGGGGTCAATGGTCTAAGTCAGTCCTTTATTGCTTCGGTCTTCATAGGACCAACCTTAATACCATAACCGGACACCACGTGACTAAGGAATACAACCTCTCCCAACCAAAACTTACACTTGCTAAACTTGGCAAACAACTGCTTCTCCTTCAAGATTTGAAGCACCAACCTCAAGTGATCCATATGCTCCCGCTCACTTTAGGAGTAAATAAGGATGTCATTAATGAATACTACCACAAAACTGTCAAGGAATGGCTTGACTACCCGATTCATAACATCTATAAACACCGCCAGAGCATTGTTCAAACCAAATGACATCACCACGAATTCAAAATGCCTATAACAAGTCCAGAAAGCCGTCTTTGGAATATCACACTCCCTTAACTTCAACTGATGGTAACACGAACGAAGATCTATTTTTGAGAAATGAGTAGCCCCTTGGAGTTGATCAAACAAGTCATCAATTTTGGGTAACGGGTACCTATTATTGACGGTCACCTTATTCAACTGTCAATAATCAATAAACATTCAGAACGAACCATCCTTCTTTCTTACAAATAATACAGGAGCACCCCAAGTTCAAACACTTGGTCTAATGTACCCCTTTTCCAATAAGTCCTTCAACTGATCCTTCAGATCTTTTTAATTTGGCCAGAGCCATACGGTAAGGAGGAATGGAAATAGGTTGAGTATTCAGAAGAATATCTATGCCAAAATCCACTTCTCTATCAGGAGGAATGCCAGACAAGTCTTCGGGAAACACATCGAGAAATTCATTAATCACCAGAACCGATTCAAGCATAGGTGACTCACCCTCCACGTCTCTACCCCTTTCGATATGATAGATGCACCCCTTGCAAATCATTCTCTGGGCTTTGAGGTAAGAAATAAACCGACCCCTAACCACAGAATCACTACCCTTCCATTTCAATAAGGGCTCATTCGGAACTTAGAATTTGACTTGCCTAGTTCTACAATCAACTGAGGCATATGAGGCATGCAACCAATCCATCCCAAGAATAACATCAAAGTTATACATCTCAAGCTCTACAAGATCACCGAGAAAAACTCTATCCAAAAAAAAAACTGGACAGCCTTAATACACTTTCCGGGCAATGATAGACTTACCCATAGGAGTATACATCAAATAAGATTCCCTCAAAGTTTTAGGACTCAAACCAAATTTAACAGCCAAAAGAGGAGTCACAAAAGATAAATATGCACCCTGGTCAAGTAAAGCATAAGCATCAAAATGAAAGACTTTTAACATACCAGTCACGATATCCAGAGCCATTTCTACCTCCTGCCGGGCATCAAGAGCATAAAACCTATTGTTCCTGGGAGTACGATCAACCTAGGCCTTCAGCTGCCCCTGACCTCCTGGAGCCACTTGATCCCTCTTTGTGTTCTTTGGATAGTCGGAAATCTTATGATTCATACTCCCACACCCAAAGCAAGCACCCAAAACCTTTCTACCTTTACCCAAATGGTTTTCCCCACTCTGGCCACAATAGGGAGCTCGTGGACCACCCCCAACTTATGACTTAGGAGGAGACACTCTTAGATTAGCAAGCTTCATGTTCGAACCTTGGCCTTGTTGGAATCGACCAAATCCACCACCATCCTTAGAGTTAGAGAATCCACCATCAAACCGAGCTCTTTTGGAGTCGTTCACCCTCCTCTCCTTGAGCTTCTCACCCTCAATTTGTTCAACATAAGTCATAATCTTGGAGATATCCATGTCTCGAATAAGCATGGAGGTACGACACTCTTTCACAACTAAGTTAGAGACACCAGAAATGAATTTGTGCATCCTTACACGGGGATCAACTACTAACATGGGAGCATACTTTGAGAGCTTGGTGAACTTAAGGGAATAATCCCTCACAGACATGCTACCTTGTCAGAGATTGATAAATTCAGTCACCTTGGCTTCCCGAAGTTCAAGGGGAAATAAATAGTCCAGAAAAGCCGTTTTGAACTCTTCCCAACCAACCTTAATATCTTCAATTCTTTCCATCAACCACTGATTGTACCACACTTGAGCTACATCCTTCAACTATTACGCAGCCAACTCAACGTTTTCCTCAGAATTGATGCCCATAATAGTTAGCATCTTCGCAATCTCATCAATGAACTCTTGGTCATCCTCATCAACCTTTGAACCAAAGAATTCCATAAGGTTCATCTGGGTTAAGTCCCTCACCCTAGAAGCTAGAGTGCCACAATTCGTGGGATTAGTTGGTTGGACTTGATTAGCCACCACTTGGGCCAACATAGCCACCACATTCTGAAATTCAGCGTGAGTCACTTGTTCCTCTATTGGCTCACGAGGGGCTTGTTTCTTATAGAAAGGAGCCTTTCTGGGGTGGGGAGCTCTTCTGGGAGGCATCTTCTGAAAGAGCGACAAGAACGCCAACATTTAGGGAATCTTGCAAATAGTACACAACATGAAATAAGGGACAATGAAGTGAGAAAATTCTTAAAATGTCGTCATATCCTCTCACTCATCGGTATGGCATGCATCACACCCATGAAACACGACTCTAATTGATACAGTGTATTGGACTTCGAGGATCATTTACAAACCTAGAGCTCTAATACCATCTTTTTCATGACCCGAGAGTAGGGCCTAGATATGACATGGTGAAAGAGAACCTGAGAGTCCTCGATTAAGCCATCTTAGCATCATCACACACATCATTCGTTCAGAAGCACGTAACATAGTAAAAACCACATAAGTCTGAGGGATTCTAGGGCTTTGGACTCAAGCTATGGGGATGTTACCGAGAATGGGATGAACATGAATCACATAGCACATAGCAATTACATTCTAAGGAGCGGGTAAGAATGACTCAAGCTATGGGGGCAAGAAGGGTTAAAGACTTTCCACATAAGCACATTCCCAATTTAATAATCACAATGACATAAGTGGAAATGAAAGCATAACATAAGAAGTCATTATCGAAAATAGGTATTCATATCATTGCAATCAACACATAGAAAAAGGTATATTAGAGTTCAAGATGTCCAATAATGCCTCTACATAAGATGAGACAGGGTCTCGACATATTCCGGGCTCACCCTCATGTCAGAAGATAAAGGAACATAGAATAAATACATAAGGTAGATGAAAGTGGGTGTTGCCTTGGGAGTATAGGGATCACCACCAACAACAACTTCAAGTTCTCCAACTAGACATCCAACGGTGGATGGAAGTCGCCTTCGGTCCCTACATGCTTAGATCATGTATACAAAAAGTATGGGTTAGCACATATAATGCAATGAGTATGCGGGCATGCCATGCACGTGAACATGATCCTACAACAAGACTAGATAGCAAGGGCACACATTGGTACAGATGGAATGCACATAGCCAAGGGAATAAATATCATAACAATATGCCATGTCATGTTATGATGCATGAATGCAAACCTATATATTATAGCGGGGATGTGACCTCAACCGACAACATGAGTGACCAAGTGAGCTACTACTTGGAATTGGAGAAATTGCCAGGTAGATCCCTAGTCAACCCTTAAGAAAGGGGATACATAACAAGTCAATCCTATCAAGGGAGATAATCCATGGTGACACATGGTTTGACGGAAAGGAGTATGGAGCCTTGGAGATAGTCACCCCAACTCCAATCACTCAATTCTAAGTCTCATCCCATGAAAATACACATACATATACAATCCTTGAAAATGAAGATTCAATAATCCAAATCCATATAATGTAATTTGGGCTAAAATTCCAAATCATAATTCAAGTCTTTCCATAATTAGGCTCAAAAGCCTAACAATAGTTTCCAAAACCAATGCAATAGGTGTAGATCATTCTACATATCACATCATATCATGTCAAGATGGTGTAAACACCCATAATTGCTTAAAGAGCCATAACATAGACTTTATGTGATCACATTTAGTCATTTCCCATATCTTTATCAAAATCAAGTTATATCATATCAAGAGGGCCAAGCCCTTATCAAGAGTTTCATCAAATCAAGTTTGTCATGCTCATGAATGCAATTCATGGATGATCAAGAGTAGAATGGGTATTGGACATCAATGTTTAAATTATCAATACAATAAGGTCATATCCAAAGTATAATGAAATCATCAATTTAAAGCAAAATTCTTAATACCCATACTTGAATTGAAGAGCTAAGGGGACATGCATTTTTGAAACATCATCAAATCAATGGAATTCATCAATTAGGGACTCAATTCACTTTGAAATTAATAATTTAACACAGACCAAACTTCAATTTCAAGTAGATCATTCATAATCTTAAAGACCCATTTTCAAAGAAATCAAAATTTATCAAATTAAAGAAAAAGGTTTTTGGGTCTTCATGGTTGAAATAGAAACTATGAATCAAGATCACATACCTTTAATTCACCAAGACAAATAAGAAAATTCTGAAGAAGAATTAAATTTCCCCCAATTCCCAAACTTGCCTTCAAGGAGGTGGAGAGAAAATTGAGAGAGAAATTTGAAGAGATTCAACTGATTGAATGAATTAGGAGTGATTAGGGTTCAATTAAGGGGTTTTAGGAAGGTTTAAAAATACAAAAACAACCCTATGACTAATTAAAATTACAATTACACCATTAATGAAATGAGAAGAAAAACTGGAACAGTCGCTGACGGGGATAACTTCACCGTCCGTGTAGAGGCTCATGGGTTGTGAACTCGACTGTGAAGCCATACTTGGCTCGTGCCGTGGATAAAAAATCTTGGGAAATTTTTGGACCTCGTCACAGGTACCCTCACAAGCCGTGAGGCATCACACGGGCCATGAAGTAGTCTGTGGAGACTCACTTAGCTCGGGGCCATGGTCCAACCTTAAGACAACACTCTGGATCTCGCCGTGGGTGGGTTCATAGGTCGTGAACCCCCACACAGTCCGTGGTCCTTCTGTGAGGCCTTGTCTTAGCCAACTTTGTCCTTTCCTTTTCCAGAACACTTCCTTGCATAGGTAGTCTCACCGTAATGGTCATAACCTTCACATCCAAACTCCAAATTGAGTGAGACCAATTGTGTTACGAAGATAAATCAAAGATCTTCATTTTGGTAGGTTGTATCCCACAAATTTAGTGCAGTACCAAGATATATGACAAATCAAAGTCATCCCTGCCACACGACCTTGTGCAAAACCCAACCAACATGATTCCTCTGAACATGGCCACATAAGTACGACCCAGGATGGTCACTAGACAACCAAAATAGGTTCCAAATAGACCTTGATTAACAATTACAGAGTCTTAAAATTTTCAGGTCATTACACAGATTGTGAGACTTCATGGAGTTTCAGTGTCTTGTTGTTTACATCCCACTTTTGGAGAGCTTTACAACATAGTTTGGGTATCCGTTTGGATCTGAGTACAACTTTTCACCCAAGACCAGTGGATAGTTTGAGGGGACCATTAAGGTGTTAGAGGATATGCTTTGGGCATGTGTTATTGCTTTTGGTGCTAGATGGGATCAACATTTAACCTTGGCAGAGTCAACTTTTCACCCCATATTAATGGATAGTTTGAGGGGACCATTAAGGTGCTAGAGGATATCCTTTGCGCATGTGTTATTGCTTTTGGTGCTAGATGGGATCAATATTTAACCTTGGCAGAGTTTCCTTACAACAATAGTTACCAATCCATTATTCAGATGGCTCCTTTTGAGGCCTTGTATGGCCGGCGGTGTAGATCACCTATCAGATGGTTTGACACAATAGCAGTGGAGAGCATGGGTGTAGATGTCTTGAGTGATAATCTAGAGTTGGTGCGGTTGATTCAGAGAAGGTTGGTGACAACTTAGAGTCGCTAAAAGAGCTATGTAGATAGGCGGGTTAGACCCTTAGAGTTCTTGGTTGGTGAGTTGGTATGGTTAAAGGTCTCACCATTGAAGGATGTCATGAGATTCAGGAAGAAGGGCAAGCTTAATCCAAGGTTTATTTCTCCTTTTGAGATTTTAGATAGAGCGGGAGAGGTGACTTATAGACCTACGTTGCAACCTAACATGTCTTCAATTTATCCTGTGTTTCATATCTCAATTCTACGATGTTACATTCTAGAGGAGGAGCAGCCGGTGACTATTTTGGACAGGCAGATGAGAAAGTTGAGGACTAAGGAGATAGCTTCAAAAACGGTCTAGTGGATCCACAAGCTCAAGAGTGAGGCTACTTGGGAGATGGAGACTGATATGCATGATGTGCCACAAAAATACAACACTTGTAATATTTTACACTTAGAATTTTCTGTATTCTCTAAGCGATGTTAGTAGATTTGATGTGTTTTTATGTTGGTTTTATAGGATTATAGGATTCAGGAGGTTTTTGTGAAGATTGTAAGATTTTTAAGCTTTTTTGTGATATACGAGATCACCTATGGGTCATGGTTTGATCCAAAAGATGTAGGTAGAGGTTTGTGGTCCTGATATAGTATTAGGCATATTTGTTTAAGTGCATATGATGATTGACAGGATGGACCGTGGTTCATTCCATGACCCATAGTCTTGTTCGTGGATAGAAGGCCCAAAGTTTTGAAAGTTTCTAAAAGTTAATAGGATGGAGAGTTTTATGACTCATAGTACAAACTACGATCCATGGAAGGTGTCTCATACGAAGAAGATAGTTTTTGTAAGAGCAGTCTACGAAACCCCACCCACAAGCCGTTGATCGACTTACAGACCGTATATTAGCTCGTGGAAGGTTCTGAATCCAGTTTTCCTAATTAGTTTAGGATTTGGTGTTCTTTGTTTATAAATAGGATTTTTAGTTATTTTTGGATATACAGAACATTAGAATGCATATTGTCACTTTCTTTTGAGTAGTTTTTGGAGACTTTGAGTTGATACTTTTTGTGCTTATCTTCGGATCTTGATATTACCATTTATGTGAAGATTTCACATTTTACATTCTTGAATTCATCATTGTAAGTGTATAATTATGCAAACATATAAAAGATTTCTTTATCTACAGCGAGCATGAGTATCTAAATCCACAACTAGGGTTATGGGAAACATGAAGAACTAACACAGTAAAAACCAAATAATTTATAATCTTTGGAAAGTGTGCATGCATGTATTATTTGTCTCTTCATTTTGATTGCTTTTTAATGATTGCAAATATTAGAACTTGCCTTATTATGAATTGTCGACCCAAGGAGGGGTAATGAATGGGAGAAGGGATAAATAATAGGATTCGATGTGAGTACTCTCGACTAATCAACCTAAACGACCTAAGGGATAGTTGTATTGGGACCAAGGTAAGGGTTAGTAATGCAACACCCGTAGACAACCCAAGTTGTGTGGTAAAAGTTTCCTAATCATTGGCCCAAGTAATTAGCTGAACATAACTTACTAGTTTTACATGCCACATGATGTCACCCAAGCTACACCTCCTTTCAGAATGTTTAAGTGGTCATTGTCGGAGAACACATAAAATTTTCTCTCTCTAAAAACTTTGCTTCGTATTGATTGGATTAGTCGGAATACAACCGGAGGACTTTCTCCGGCCACTAGATGACCAACACATGGCAAAGGAAGTGATGCAGACCAACATACAACCAATTACTACTAATTCTTCGAATGGGGAATTGGGCAGTGGAGACAAAGTTACTTTTCATACAACAGAGTGGAATGGGAAATTTCAAGGTGAATCATCCTCACAAGTTTATCCTTCAGAGAGAGAGGATGGAGGTGCTCAATTGAAATTGATAAACAGGCCAAAGGGTTTGATGAAGGCGGGAGATGACTGCGATAAAGAAGACCAGGAGACCACCAGGTTGAAGGCTGCTGTAGAGATTCAAGGTATGTTATCTAATCCTAGAACTAACGCTGATGGTGCTAGTAAGGAAAATCAAAGGAGTAGTCCAAGAAAAAACACCTAGACCAATTTTGGGGTTGTATCGGCTCTAGATAGTAAACCCCATGGTATGAATCAGTAGAACTTCCCTAATATCTCAAGTAATTTTGACAGATTTGTTCATAATAGACAGGATAAGAGGTAGTCCGTACCAACTGAGATGATAAAACCAAACCCCTACTAATCCTAACCCCAATCCTGTGGGTACCACTGATGTCACTCCAGAGGTGGCCCCTTATACAGTTATTCAGACTTTGGCTGCCCAGTTGAGGTATAATCAAGCTAAAAATGAACAACCCATTGAATTAAATGCTCTGAAGTTCACCACCAAGCAAGAAATGCCAGTAGTAATATTCAACATTGAGGATTTTATGGTGAAACTAACAGCTAGTTGTCAATACACACTGATTGGTAAATTCACTAATACGATTCCAAAGCTAAAGGTGATAAGGAAAAACTTTGTAACACAAACTCAATTATCTGGAGGAGTGAAAATAGTGCATTTTAATATGCGACATGTCTATGTTGATCTTGATAATGAACTGGACTGCATTACATTGTGGACTAAACAAAGGATGAGTATAGAAGGGCAGCTAATGAGGATACATCTATGGACTCCTACATTTAGTCCTAAGGAGGGAAACTCCTATTGTTCCCATATGGATTACACTGCCTGAGCTCCCCTGGCATTGTTATAATAAAAAAATTATTTTGGCTTTGTTGTCCCCCATTGGAAAGGTGTTATACTTAGATTCAGATTTAGTTTAGTAAACTAGAGGTAGTTTAGCTAAAGTTAGGGTCCAAGTAGATCTAACTAGAGCAAGACCTCCTCATGTTTGGATGGGATTTAATAAAGATGACCTCACTGTTGGAAGATGGAAAGCAGTGCAGTATGAGAATATACCAGACTATTGTCATTATTGTAAACATCAAGGCCATATGATTCATGTTTGCACCATTAAGAAAAGGGATGAATATCAAAAAAGAAGGAAGGAACAAGAATTGTCAAAAAAGGGTTGATCAAAGAAGATGGAGGTAAATCAGATACGGATAATCAAAGAGGTAAAAAAGTGCTCAATTCTAGGGAAGATCAGCAAAAGCCTAAAGATGATAATTGTCAACAACAGCAACAGACACAATAGCAGACTCAGAAGAAGAGACAAAGAAAAAATTTAGAGTCTAAGGAGAATACAATAGCTCAGCAACATCAGACAATGCAAACAGGTAACTCTATACTATCCCACAATGTCTACATTGATCTTGATAACCAGGATCAAAACACACACCGCAATGTAGGAGAAGTATTACAAATCCTTATTGTGTTTCATAAGGAGAAGTCAAATGCTAAGAAAGATGTGAATTTTGAGGGCAGTAAAATAATCACTCTAGATTCAGAAATAGATTTGATATCTCCTATTATTAAAAAGCAGCAAAAAGATCAAATAAGAGAAGTTAGAACTAGGGCCATAAGAAGTTTAGGTATTGATATCAGGGCCCCTCTGTCTCAAATTTCTTTATTATTGAATAAATCTTCTGGAGGTGATGGAAATGGAAATGGGACCAGACAGAAGCATTCTTCTAATTTGCAGTAAGGGGTGACCTTGCAGATTGAAGATACTGGTCAGAATGTCAATGATATGTATAGTGGGTGGATACAACTTGGTAACATGGGAGCATCTATGCATAAAGAGGAGTCAACTAATCTGTCCAAGGGTATTCCTTCCAAATCCCTTAACAATAAAGCTCAGGAGAGACTTAGCAAGAAGAAAAGGGATGCTATTAAGAAGAGGATGCTATGAGAAGCAGGGAAACTTAATGATATGAACCCTAAGATAACAACAACTAAAGGAAATAAAGCTAATCATAGCATAAGTACCATACTCTCACTAGTTGATGAATATGAGGTCATAAATTCTGAAGATGAGATTGACCAGGACACAAAATCTGTAGAAGAAACTGATGAAGGACCTGACAATCTTTTATTCAGAAATGTTGAGTCCAACATATAGGAACAACATATCCAAGAAGCGATTAATGAGATTACTGAGAAGCAAAGACTATTACCTAGGGGCAAAAAGATGTAGAGGCACAATCCAAACAATCTATCAGAAGCATATTTGTTAATCATTGCAAGCTAAATACAAGACTTCACACTAAGATGAGAGAAGCAGCAGTAGCACCCAACACTACTACTGAGGAATTTATTGATTTATTTGTTGTTGAGGAGATACCCCTCTGCGCTTCTTGGAAGAGACCTCATTTTGAGTCTAATGATCTTGATGTTGCATGATGAGAGGCAGAGTTAATTGAGAGAGAGAAGGTAGTGGCTGCCATGTGAGCTTCGATTGTAGATGAGATGGTGATGTAGGTACATGTAGATGAGATGGTGAGGGGTGGTGGACTTTCTGGATAGACTCCTGAGATTGAGGAGACTACCCAAAAAATTAGGGATGGTGACAGACAGACACACACCAGCTCTGAGGCACCCAGTTATGTTCCTTTTTTGACCCCTATGCTTTATTTTTGTTTATTTTGTCGCATTGAGGACAATGCAAGTGATTTTTGATGGGGTGTAGGTAGTTATAGGCCTCGGTGATATCTGAGTAGCTAAGACCTATAACTATCCTAATTTCTTTGTCTGAGGGAATTTCTTGCTTGTGTTCTTTACCTAAGGACATTTAATTTCTATTGAACCGACATATTTAAGATGTATAAGTAGTGTTAGTAGCATATTATACTGATATCTATGGTGTATGTTGGTTTTTGATGAAAAAAAATATCCCTCAAATTTTTTATTAGGTGGTTTGACGACAAGTATGGGAAATTAGTCCTTAATAGTGTTTGTTTTGACAAGTTAAGACTAATAATGATAAAATGCATGATCTGAGAATCTATGTTGACATTGTAATCAGTGAAATATGTGTTTGAGCATCCTTAGATGATTCGTATGATGTGTTTTAGTCTAGAACTTGCCTTATTACTTTGACTGAGCCTTGATGCTAGTTGGTTAGGAAAAGATCTTAGGCCATTGTTCATACTAGTCCACTTAGGCTAAATTGACCAACTAAATACATTGTGTATCCCTTGTTCCTAATATTTAAGTCTTACATGATGAACCCTTTCTTTTTAAATACCAGAGCACCTAAACCATTTTGTTTGTAAAATCCTGAAGTTGTCCCTCGTCCTTCCATGGACATTATGTATCTCAACTCAGGCTAAACACCTAAGTTGAGGGTGGTGTAACAACCCAAAAATTTTTGAAATCTACTTATGGTTGGCATTATAGTATGTACTACAATCCATGGTTGAGTTTTGGTGGCCACGGGTTTAGTTTAAGTGGTCAAATGCAAATTGGGCTAGTTAGTGGCCTAGAGGGACAGTTTTGGCAGCGTACTTCAAATAGCAAAAACCTTTGATGTGGAATGCACCATGTGAGATACCATATATCGAATTGAATATATTTAAGTTAGCTTTGCAAAACAAGTGGTTTCACTCAATTTGAAGTTTGTATGAGGGAGATATGGCCCAAACAGTGAGACTAGCTGAAATTCGGAAGTAATTGGAGATAGGCTCAGAAGAATGGTCAAGGACAGGGACACGGACCGTGAAACTTTGCACGGTCTATGTAGGGTGTCGTGGGATGTCACAGTAGGCTTGGGGTGGTGTGGAACCACCCCTAAGCTAATTACAAACTCATGAAGCCTTGCACGACTTGTGTGAGGGTTGACGGGCCGTCGACTGTCCCGTGAAGTTGGACAGTGGCTAGGCCAAGTCTTGGGCATGATTTTCGAGGCCAAGTATGGTTAGACAGCGCCTTACACGACCAGTCACATCTTGAACGGACCATTTATTGGTTCGTGAAGTGTAACAGAAAGTCCTCTGAGAGTTTGCGTTGAAGGTATTGGCTAAGGTATGGTTGAAGGCAGGTTGAACGGCTCGTGCACAGGTAAACGGAACTGTAGCTGTCATTTGGAAACTGTGTACAGTTATAAGTTCCATTTTATTAATGGTATTTTTGTGATTTAACATTTCCCTAAGCCCCCTTTTGGTCCCCTAAGGTCTCCTAAACC